>RPFO01000667.1:1123220-1129726 GCA_009746045.1 Mesostigma viride | reverse complement strand
GCCTCATCGTATGTCTGACAAACTCAGTAGATATCATAGAATAGCATTATTATCGGTAGGACATCTTCTTGCTATAGAACAAGCCAGGTCAGCATACCGCCCTTGGCATTAACACGTCGTTCGTCACTGCACCTATTCTTAGGACTGAGTTCAACTCAGTCCTATTCTTAGGACTGAGTTTTTGGGTTTCGTAGAAAATTCGCCCAAGTCGGAATGTTTGTCAAAAAAATTCCCTCAAAATTTATTCAAATACTACGTGAAATGACCTTTCTTAGACATATTTTTGCGATTTTTTTGGATTTTGTTTGGGCGGCTAAATGTACGGTCAAAGTACAGGTGGTAAGGGTACTTTTTCACGTGAAACGTGAGTTCCGGAAATGCACGACCTAGCCATGGCGGCTTGCGCCCATGCATGCAGTTTACGTTTGCGGACGATTTAGCTGGTAAAACCCAGGAAATAGATTTTATATGTCCTAAAGATGACACAATTCAATTTTTAGCTCCCGGGGATGCGATTTACCAGGTGTCGGCACTGCTCTTGCTGGAAAAAACTGCGACCAGGCAGGTTGACGGAATTGATGACTAAATTTACTTTACGGTGCAGTTCGAAGGGTCTATATGCTTTCTTCTACTTATTATCATGCATGTGTGTAGAATTAAGTCAGTGGGAGTAAAGATTGATGATTTCGACCACTCTGTCATGTCATGGTTTGTGTGCCGCAAGTGTCACTTTTTCGGGCACCGCCTGGGCCAAGATAACGCCATCGTGCACGGTAAAGCTGAAATATCGTCACCTCATCGTTTTGTTATGTTCTTACATGAGTTTGAGCTTGCAAGGCGCTGTCAGTTTCGAATCTTGATGCGCTTTCTTGACCGTTGCCTGCCCCCTTCTAAACCCCCCATTTTTTATGATGTTACCAGGCATTTGCCTTACCCTAGTGTACTTTTGCAGTTTTTTAGGCGCTGTATGGGTTTTAAATACCTTCATAGATGTTAGTTATTCTTTTGCTACGTTCATACTGCGTGATTGTATGGCCATGGGCTGCATCCAGCATGCTTTCAAGCTTATACGGGTGAGTGAAGAATCTTGGTGATAAACCACTGTCATCATGTGCCAGCAAGTATGTTGGCCATGCCATGGCAAGGCAAAACAGTGTTAGCCATCTATATTCTTGTTAAAAACAATTGAAATATGCTTAACCTACCCATTATATTGGTGGTTAAGGCTCATAATGTAACCCTTTGTAGGTAGGTATCAATGCCCATTCCCTACGTGCGTGCATAGGCTCTCACACATATACTAAGGTATAATATAACTGCAATATGATGATGCAAGTATGTTTTCCTGTTATGCTAGAAGGGAAATGAGTTGATTGGCATGGTTGGTTGCCACGGTGGTGTGTAGTATGACCGCACTTACATGCTTGCACATTGCTAGCAACCTCGAAACCCATTCTTAGGGCTGGTGGTTTTTGGTGAGTTTCAGGTAGAGGCTGTGGCCAAATTGAGCCCAGTTTTTTGCCATGTTTCAAGAACTATATTGTTTACACGCCTATATTTTTTCAACATGCATATGGATTTTTTTGAATTTTCCCAACTCGTCCTTCCACAGAAAATTGCCAAATCGCGAGCATGGGTTGACACCCTTGTAAAATTTTACATGATTTGGTCAACATATGATTTTTTAGGCATATGCCCAAGCATTAGCATGATATTGAGTGCTCTGATGCATATCAAACATATGGGGTACCCCCCTACCCTTACCGCTACATGATCTCAAAGTTG
This sequence comes from Mesostigma viride, assembly GCA_009746045.1. NCBI lineage: Eukaryota > Viridiplantae > Streptophyta > Mesostigmatophyceae > Mesostigmatales > Mesostigmataceae > Mesostigma > Mesostigma viride. The sequence goes on along the minus strand of RPFO01000667.1, from coordinate 1,127,941 downwards.
GCATACTCAGTCCTATTTTTAGGACTGAGTTTTGACGTACGACGTGTTAAATTAATTAATTTAATGAAACTCGTGCTCCCGTTGGGGAGTCACGGAGCACCGAAGTGCTTTTAATCCCTGTGTGTGCACAACAGGAAGAAAGGGCAGAGACCCCCTTTCTCCTTCATGCCAAAGGCATGCCACAGCTGCAATCGGACACGGTAAACGATCCGGCAAGAGCTGTGGGTGCAATAAGACCCATGTGAGCATGGGAGCGTTAGCAAGTAATCTGAGCATAGCCAGGAGTCACGTAGCATGGCTGCAGTACAAGGACTAAGCTAAGGCTATGGCTGGTTGTGTACCGTGTGTTAGCGGTGCACGTGACGTGGCGGCGCAAAGACTACCCATGGATTATACAAGCTCGGGGCTATTATGCAAGCTATTGTAGCCCGCAGGGGGCGTCCACATCTTGCATGTGGTTGATCATCAGGTCCCCGGCCGCCCCTCCAGTACACCTTTGGCTTCTGGCTGGGGGTCTTGCTTGTGGCGGAGGTATTCCGGCCACAGGTCGCGTCGCTGCTGCAGCTGAGCGGGGGGTCAGGTCGTCCTCCAGCGTCCAGGTGAGGTCGTGCAACCTCTTAATTGCGACGAGAAAGGAGCCGCTGCTTGTCCTCAGTGACGGGAGGGCCGGAAGGTGTCAGAGCAGCTAGACTGGTGGGCCGGAAGCCGCCTTGTCCCGTGAGTGGGATCGAAGGCGGTGGCACGTCCCACGCAGCTAGTTCTACCTCACCTTAGTACCAGGCCCATGAGGCCGCAAGGAGCTGGTCCTTGAGCTCGATCGGCAAGGGTGGTTGACGTCTCACGGCTCACCTGGCGCTTCTGGGGGAAGCGACGCAGCACCACCCGGCAGTCGCGGCGGGCACGGTCGGTGGCCTCCCGTTGTTGTGCCTGGCGATTAGGTCTTCAAGCTGAGTCCTGGAGTTTTGTACGTAGCGATGGCGTCGGTAGTGGAGGCGGTCGCTGCATGTCCGCAGCACTGAGGTCCGCATAGCTAGGAGAGGGGCGGCCGGGCGGGAGGTCGCCAGCATCCTGCCAGGCCAGTGGCTGGGATGCGATGGTGGCCGTCTGCTCCGCTATCTTAATTGGGACCTGTGAGGCCAGCTAGGGCCTCGGTGTGGGCGGTGATGGTTAATTTCAAGCTTAATTCTTCATGAGCATGCCGCACTTGCCCTCCTCCTCAGTGGTTTAGGCGATAGACAAGTGCAGCGTGCGTCTCAGATGCCAGCGCCGCGGTGTGCAGCGCCGTGAACTGTGGTCATTGGAGCAGCTTGTGGACGACCTTGGTTTCCACATTGGAGACCCGGGCCTCCTCCGTGTCGAGCCTCGCACGTGTAGCGAGGTCAGCTTCTCGGCCAACTTGCACATGGGCCAGGTCACGTGCTCCCCCAGCTGGGGGGTTGCTAGCACTGCTTCTTGGATATCATACCTGCAGAGGGAGTCTGGGAGCCGATGTGGCTGCCGGCTGCGCAGGCCGGGCTGGGTTGCGGAGCTTAGGGACGATGTCGGAAACAGTTAGCTGGAAGAAGCTGCACACAACATGCAACAACAACAACAACAACAACAACAACAACAACAACAACAACAACAACAACAACAACAACAACAACAACAACAACAACAACAACAACAACAACCACAACCACAACAACAACAACAAACAACAACAACAACAACAACAACAACAACAACAACAACAACAACAAACAACAACCAACAACAACAACAACAACAACACAAACAACAACAGCAGCAGCAGCAGCAGCAAAGCAGCAGCAGCCCAGCAGCCAGCAGCAGCAGCCAGCAGCAGCAGCGCAGCGCAGCAGCAAGCAGCAGCAGCAGCAGCAGCAGCAAGCAGCAGCCAGCAGCAAGCAGCGCAGCAACGCAGCAGCAGCAGCAGCAGCAGCAGGCAGCAGCAGCAGCAGCAGCAGCAGCAGCAGCAGCAGCAGCAGCAGCAGCAGCAGCAGCAGCAGCAGCAGCAAGAGCAAGCAGCCAGCGAGCAGCAGCAGCCAGCAGCAAGCAGCAGCAGCAAGCAAGCAGCCAGCAGCAGCAAAGCGCAGCACGAGCAGAGCCGCAGCAGCAGCAGCAAGCGCAGCAGCAGCAAGCACAGCAAGCAGCAGCGCAGCGCAGCAGCAGCAGCAGCAGCAGCAGCAGCAGCAGCAGCAGCAGCAGCAGCCACAGCAGCAGCAGCAGCAGCAGCACAAGCAAGCAGCAGCAGCAGCAGCAGCAGCAGCAGCAGCAGCAGCAGCAGCAGAGCAGCAGCAGCAGCAGAGCAGCAGCAGCAGCAGCAGCAAGCAGCCGCAGCAGCAGCAGCAGCAGCAGCAGCAGCAGCAGCAAGCAGCAGCCAGCAGCAGCAGCAGCAGCACGCAGCCAGCAGCAGCAGCAGCAGCAAGCAAGCAGCAGCAGCAGCAAGCAGCAGCAAGCAGCACAGCAGCGAGCAGCAGCAAGCAGCAGCACAGAGCAGCAGCAAGCAGCAGCAGCAGCACAGCAGCAGCAGCAGCAGCAGCACAGCAGCAGCCAGCAGCAGCAGCACAGCAGCCAGCGCAGCACAGCCTAGCAAAGCGACGAACATAGCCTTGTAAAATCCAATTTTTACTATTTGCTTTGGTGTAACGCAGGGCCAACCATGATGATGTGCCATGCAGCTGGCCTTAGCGAACATGCGTTCTTGATTATCCATACACCGTAGAAGCGCCTTTTTTTTTTTCTGTGCACAAGCCTCTTTGTGCTTTTAACAACAATACCTTTTTTTAACCCCTAAGATGGACCGAAAAGACTTGTGTCTGCCCATAAGTCTGCGTGTGACTGTCACAAATTTGCAAACCACTATGCCATCCAACCTACCCATGCAGCGCGGAGTCAGCCCGGTGGGGATGCGCAACGGAGGTGGAGATGGAGCCTCGGGAGATAGTGCTTTTATCGCATGGAGCTTGATTCCTGCAGACGTCAGGATGCAGGCAGCCTGCCGCCGCTTTCTCTGGGTTATTCGGGAGTGATGCGCAACGCAGAGTTCGTGTACTAAGGATACATCCGGCTAGCATGTGTTGTATATTGCGAATCTGACTGCTTTAGAGCTGTCGTCGTGCCCGAAGCTAAGCAGCCAGCAGGATACCGGCACCACCATGTGTCTTCACTCGGACTTAAGGATACCCATGCATGGGGTAGCCCTGGAACGCGGGTGGGGGCAGACTTTTTAGCCATGCTGACCCCCGCCGGTAACTACGGAGCGTGTCTGCCTTCCAGAGCGCCGCGCTGAAGGTCTTCATAGCCGCATGAGCTGCCTTCGGCTCCGCGCCGCGCTGCCGACCACACCTGGGTGAGGTCTCCAGATGGGTTTCCGTCATGGTCATAACACTATGTCAGGCTGTGTTTGTCGCGCGCCGCGTTGCATGGAGCAGGTGCTTCGCCTTTTTCCCTGACAGTTTGCCCGCTAGTCTTATTTTTGTTGACTATATCAAGGCCTTTGACACAGCCGGGATAGATTAACCAGGTAGGACTGTTTTGCACCCATCCATCCATCGGGGTTAATGCTTCCGTGACTCCCGAACAGGAGCACGATGGTCTAATTAAATTAATAATTAATTTGATTACGGTCCTCTGCGGAGCGGCTCTTTGGGCCCATCCTAGCTCTGGATCGGGTACCACCAGGCGCTTGTATTCTGCCATTTCGTCGCAGCCCCTGAGCCTCAATGAGGGCTTACAGTCAGACGTAGTGCGGACTGCGGAAGGCACCACCCCACCCATTCCCCCTTCACCACGGGGTGTGGCAAAGTTGCCGTCCTGTCCCCATAATGTCCTCTGATCTTATTGTCGTGGATCACGGTCGTGCGCCGGGCACAGCCCGTGCGCGCTTTACCGGCTGCCTCTTAAGGGGTTTCGAGCCTGGCTTGGGAAATCCTTAACGAGTCGCGAGCATGGCGGGCGTTAGCACTGGCTACCGCCAGCTGGCCCCCACCTGATTTATGCGCGACGACCCACGCCCCTCATTGCGCGCCCGAGCACATTCAGACCTGGCTGGGACTGTCTGGGCTGGAAGCCCGGGCGGTGGGTTGGAGATAGTGTTAAAAACTGAGCGGATGGCGATTGGGCTACCAGTAGCCCGCCGCTACCACGGGCTGCTTAGACGGAAACGGCAGGTTCCGTTTCGCGACCTCGCCTTTAAACTGCTGGGGAGCACATTGCTTCCTGACACCGCCGCCGATGTGGGACAGAGCCCCGCATTCGGCCTGGCAGCTGGGCCCTAGGCATCATTCGCTTCAAAACCTACTGGCACCTCGAAGCCGTCCTCGGCGAGCACCGCAAGCGCATGCCCTCAAGGTCCTGGTCCTCACCGTGCTCACGTATGGCGCCGCAGCCATCCCATCGGGGTTAATGCTCGTTGCACTCGCCCAACGGGAGCAAGCACGAGGTCTAATTAATTAATTAATTTAATGGCGCCGAGGCATGAACGCTCAGACCCGGACACGATGCCCGCGGCCAAGCTAAACAGGCGCACCAAAGAGAAAGAGCTGTAACAGGATGCTCCGTCAGGCCCTGAGTGTAGGGTTTTCCACCGCATAGGTCTTTAGAATCTTAGCCTACCAGGGCATTTGCCTCGCATTTCGGACGAGATTAAACAGCGAGCCTAGGATGCATTTCGTAGACATCTTGCTCGCACCAGCCAGGTAGACACCGCCCTCGGTCTG
>RPFO01000667.1:1073220-1115720 GCA_009746045.1 Mesostigma viride | reverse complement strand
TGGTATATTAGTATAATAATGATAAATAATAAGTAGCTTAGATGGTGTACGTGCATCAATGGCGCGTACAACAAGCACATGCATGCATGTCAAAGGTTGTAAACCAGTTTGTGGTATCTTCTGGCCGGCGACATGGCCACACTTAGCCTAAGTTTGCAAAAAAAATTAAGCATCGCTGATTGCAAAACCAATCACGCACCAATAATTCTCCTGTTAATAGCACAACCTCAGCCAAGCAGGGCATCTACCACCATGGACTTCGATACCAGCTCAAGAACAAAAAATCATCTAGAATGCTGATCTGGTCCCCCTTTCCATATCATCTAGGGGGAAAAAATTTCCACACAACACCATGCATAGCAAAGCCGTTACCGCATTGCACTCAGCAAGCGTAGTGGTCATCATAAGAACAGTTTGTTGGACATCAGGCTCGGGATACAAGCCTCAGGGGTTCCTGAGAAACAACATCAAAAAATTCCCCGTCCAAGCATGTATTCACCGCTCCAGCGAGTTCCAAGAACTTGGGGGTACGAATACTCGAGTAGCTCTTGAGCAGAATATGAAACGGGGACAACATTGCCCAGCTGGCCAGAATTGAACAGCATGACAGCTGTGGAAGTCCTCGAGGCACCCGCCTGCACCTGCGACTGCCACATGCACGGATGGCCCTTCGAAACCACAAGGAAAAAATCCTTGCGGTGTCCATCAAGCCGGTGCTGGCTGCCTGTCTCACTCCTCTAAAGGTTGATGTGCGCCGCGGGGTCCTGCGGGACACGGTTGTGCCGCAGCTCAAAGTGCAGGTGGGGTCCCGTGGAGTGGCCTGTTGACCCGACCGCGGCGACTACCTGGCCGCGCTTGACGACCTGGCCCGACTTGACATGGATGCGCGCGCAGTGCGCATACCGTGTGGTGAACCCGTCACCATGCGCGAGTGAGAGCAGCTTCCCATAACCGCCGTTCAGCCCCGCGTAGACCACAATGCCGTCGCCCGCCGCGCGCACGGGCGTGCCTTGCTCTGCCGCGAGGTCGACGCCCTGCAGATGTAGGGGAGGGATGGGGCCCAGCGGGAGGAAAGAGGAGGGGGCCCCGCGAGAGGAAAGAGAGCCAGTGTGTGAGACAAGGGAACAAAGAAGAGACAAGGTGTGGGGTGTAGCCAAGAAAACAACAACAAGAATATGACCGTGATGGACTTTTTTATTGTTACCATAGTAACATGACTTTCCGTTGCCGACATGCGACCTTCTCGCCAAAGGGGGAGTTTGAGAGTACGTGTAAAGTTGGAAGGTTTTTTTAGAGCTTCAGGCAAGTTCACCTCAGTTTCAACCACACAGGGGACAAAGAGGGCAACATGCGGACTCGGGGGGAACAGGGGACAGAACTGGCTAAGGTTAAGGGTTGAAGGGGCCCTTCACGGTTAAAGAGGTAAGCCAGCGGGAAAGGCGCACCTCGTGCAGCGCGCCCCAGCGCGGCCCGAACGAGCTGCTGATGAACCCGTCCGCGACGGGCGAGATGAAGTGCTTGCCGCGCCGCCGCCAGTGGCTGGGCTTGTGCTGCATCTGCCACCGCACAAATGCGATGCGCAGCTCACGACTAACAGCGGGCAAACGCATGGCGCCGCCGCTGCCACCCCACGAGGTCGCCATGCCGATTCCTGCACCGCTGCCAGGTGTCGGGAGCCGGGCGTTCAGGAGCGCGAGCGGCTGCGCCCGCGAGAAGAGCGGGCGGGCCGTGCGACGGAACCCCTGCCGCGTTGAGAAGGAGGACTGGCTGGCCGGCGCAGCCACGCGCAGCAGCTGCCCCGCCGTGAGGTTGTCGCTCGTCAAGTGGTTGATGCGCTGCAGGTGACGCATCGTCACGCCCGCACGCGCCGAGACGTCCCACAGGTGGTCCCCTGGCCGCACGCGCACGCTTGTCCACTTGGACTTAGGCCCGCCCTTCATGCGCCGCTGGCCCAAACCGCCGGGACCGCGCGCCACGCCGGGCACGTCAGTGTAGTTAAGCGCGTTGGGCCCGCGGCCGACCATGGCGACCGCCGCGGCTGTGCGCTCCTGCAGGCTCGCGCTGCGGCCCAGCTTGAAGCGTGCCGCCTGGTGAGCTGCGGCGAGCGCGCGTCGGCCGCTGCGGGACATGGGGAGCTGCAGGACCCTGCAGGGGAGGGGGGGAATAGTTCAAGTTTCGATGCCGTTTTGTGTCAGTGTTAGCGAGGGAGGAATCAGCACAAAAATGGAATCACTTCTTTTAAATTGATTATATATCAATCCAATTTCTATACTATTTGAACAGGCAGCAGTGGAGCATGGGGGGAAGGCTAAAGTGTAACGTGTGGTGTGCTGCTTGCTCCGCGCCTGCAACAGCCAGGGGTGGATGACTGCTTATGCCACGGCAGTGGTGAATGCTAACAGCTGGTTGGGCGCCCCACTGGTCGTATCACGTGGGCTCCCAGAACGCCGCAAACGAATGGTAGGGACCAGGCAGAGAGGTAGCGAACACGAGGTGCCCCATTGGGCATACCATCAAGGAGACAACCAGCGCAGGCCGGAAATCGGGAGAATCCGGACCATACATGGTAGCTCGAGCCTGCCGTTATCTTGTCCGCGTGTTCGAGTCGTTCAGGATGATGCATATGAAGGGTGATGGAAATGTGTAGCCTTGTGCATTGAAATTATGGCTGGCTTACGTGTAGAGCGACTAGATGACCTAGACGGTGGGGCCGGAAACAGCTTGCTTCAGGGCGTGTGTTTCGAGCCACTGGCCGGGAGTGTCTAGGGGTAAGCACCATTGCTGCGATCGCTCTCCCACCATTTACGAGGAAATAACCGCAAAGGGAAACCACTGAAAAGGTCTAGCTAGTCAGTCATTACGTTAGCCATGCCATGATTCCAAACGTCCAAGAACTGCACACGGTGCAAAGGCAAAAAGCCAGAGGACAGCACTTTCAAATGTGCGGTGGGAACCAAAAGCCCACGTATGCCAGAAAACATCGTGAGCATACCATATAGCTTCATGACAAAAGAGTAAATGTATGCACAGTTACTGATGTGATAACTTGCAACAAAGCAGAACTTATGGTGCACAGCATTGCAAAGTGTCTGCTAGTTAATGAGGGCGTTATGAAAAGGAAATACTCAGCAGTGGAGTACACACGCCTAGGAAGTAAAGAATATACTGCGTCCAAGGTACACAGGTCTTAACTCTGGCTTGCTTTCACGTACGCCTACCAAGTACTGGCCTACCGAAGAGGCCAGATAGAAGCACTCAATAAGCATCACCATGGGTGACTGGTGTAAAACTACTAGAAACTGAAACATGAAAAAAGCATCCACTTACGATCCTTCTTCCAGGAAGTCACTCCGCTGAAGGCTCTTGTTGAGGCGGCGGATTTGTGTGACGGATACATTGTGGGCTTGGGCGATTTCTCCCAAAGTGTCGCCACGCAGGATTTGGTAGCCGACAGTTGCATTGGCTTTTGAGCCGACCCCTTTATTGCCATGGTGGGATGACCCCCAACCAAAAATGTTGAATGCAGAAACAATCTTCCCAAGCGTGTTCACGAGGCCATTCCCAGAACTCCTCGAGTGTTTTTTATAATTTGCTGAAGATTTTTTTGCAGGATACCGTTGTTTGGAATTAAAGACGGCTGATGCACTGACTGTCTTGCTCTCCGACTGATTATTTGCATGAGCAGTGGCCCATTCACCTGGCAAGGCGACATGCGTATTCATTATGCCTATGGCGGAGCTGATGTGAGCAGCATTTGGACCTCGTTGACCATTACGTGAAGGAGATCCGCCAGGCTGCATCCTAACAACCTGCAAGTAAATAAGGGGACGTTCGAGCAAGAAGCAAAGCATTTGCATTAAACATTTGCAGACTCGTCAGCACATTTCGGCTAGGGCGACTGAAATAGGCACACGTCACCGCTTTCAATAAATATCTGTTGTGGACAATATCAAGGCCTTCAGGTGACAGAAAATATTCCTGGCATAACAGAAAAGGAATTTTTGTGTTCGAAGGTGACTTTTGAAAGAAGGGACTAGCCAGCTATCCTCTGAACCAAGTTCATCCATGCTTATAATCCTAGCCAAAGGAACTCCGAACGAAGCAGAAAGAGCAAAGCAAAAAATCGGGCCGGAACGCAGGCAAATGTTTGCACATCTGGCTTTCGATTTTATTGGAAAAAGATTTCAAGGGTAAATTAATAGAAATTACAGGGAAAACCTCCGAGCAAAAAATTTCTCCGCTATTTTCTTGATGCACATCATTGGTGGCATTTCCGAAACCATTCATCCCTAATCAGAAAATGCAGAGACAAGGAAGTTGGAGGTGTACAAATCGCGCAGTCTGGAGTCCGGCTGAGCTGCAAAGGATACGTACCGTTGGGGATTCTCTCGATGCCATTGATGGTTCGTTTGCGAAACTGTTCCACTGCTACCGCCTTTCTGCCATATTTCACTCTGTACGGCGAGAAAGCTAGCAAAAATGGTTTTTCTACTCAGCAAGCACGTAGAGGAGCGCGAAACATCGTCTTCGGGGACACCAAGACCCTTTCATTACGATCAACTCGCCAGAAATGTGACTCTCTTCGTAGCCTGGAGGCGGGAATGGAGCGCGCGATGGTCGGCTGGTGCGTATTTATGCCGGAAACATCAACAATGGCTTGGCCTTGCTGGACGGAACACTGGACGCAAAGTAGGCGTGTGTGCGTCTATCAAGTCAGCGACCAACGGGCAGAAACCAGGACGTGGCGAGAACCCAGCCTTCATCCCCTCCACGTGATTTTTCCCATATTCCGATAACGGCTCCGAGCGCGGCGCAATCTGCTATCAGGGATCCCAACATTGTCAGGACTGGATGATACGGTCACGTGGCGGCCAGCGGCGGGCCCAACGGAACATCCGTGACAATCTCTAGTAGAAACATCTTTTTTCGACAAGACGTCATGCAAAAATTCCTCATGATCAACATTGATCACACCGATGTGATTCCGCGACCATGTGGACCGATTGCTAACTATTACATTAGCAAAAAACAACAACTTCATAAGCATTGCGCTACAAAGTACAACCATTCCCACCGAGCCCACCTAAGACTTACAACAACGACGTTGACGCCGGTAGGCGGAGAAATCACTTCGGGGATAGACTTACCTGGCTTGTAACATTTTTTATGGCTCATCACTGGCCTAACACTGCCTGACCATCGACGTCAACTGTCTCCTGGCACGACTCTCCTGCGGTAGTTCTGGTGATTTTGAGTAGTCCGTCGAGGCCTGCGCTGGCGTGGGGACATTGAATCAATAATTCAGAGTTATTGCAGCGGTTGCAGCGTCGCGAAAGATGTCGGCAAGAGCGGGCAAGAAGCACTTTCTAGAGGCGTGGAAATTCGCGGTTTACGTGTCCATACCAGTGTTTCTCACGGTGGCCATTGCCTTGACTCCGTCGAACCTGGAAAAAGTCGTCCGAAATGTAAGCATAGTCTCAGCGACGCTTGTCTCCCCGACGTTCTTGTGTCGTGTCAAGCGCAGTTATGTGGAAGCCTATACTTGGCTACGCGAGGGTCGGTCACGTGTTTTCAGCCAGAAGCGTAGGTTCTTTCCACTTGTCAACGAAAACTTGCCCACACGGAGGGAATTTGTTCGTATGGAAACGATCGCGCGGGTTTGGTTCAGATGTGGGCATGGCGGTTGGGTTGGGACGGGGGGCAGAGATCAAGCGATCAAACGGCAGAGCCGCTTGATCGAAGGGCGCACGTTTCTACCTGTGTGACGCAGAGGCAAGTATCGGGACTACGGAGTCGACACGTGTGCCATGAAACCTATCAAAACTTGCTGCGTTAACGGACTTGCACTGTCTACACTGCATACATCTGCTCCCGTGGGGCTCTGTTTCCCTTGTCGTCATGCGCAGCGGTCCTATGTGGTCTACCCACCCGAGAATCCGCGCCCACCAACAAGCGTGGAGGCGATCCACAATGCGGCCCGGCAGCAGTCGGGCCAGTAATTGTGGATACAACCACAGATGGCCCATGGTTGGCCACCCCAAAAGGCCATCCAAAACTGTGGAGGCCGTCGAAAATGCTGCCCGGCAGCACTCGGGGCATGAGCCGTGGTTGCAGCCACCGATGGAACGTGTATTGGCCACCCACAGGCATGGAAGCGACCCACAAGGCAGCAGCCGGGTGCAATAATAGTCCTTACCGTGATGGATGGAGTGACCTTCTAGGCTCTAACGGACAGGGTCTTATCCCCAGATGCCCATGATGGGCTCCTTCGTTAGGTCCATTTTCGGTGCCCAGTATGGCGCCATAATCAGGTGACCCATCCTAGGTTCCTAGTATCAATCAGACAGCCTAGGTTCCCAGCATGGCTCCACTCTTAGGTCGTTCCTGGGTGCCCATGATGGCTCCGCAACTAGGTCCATCCTAGCTAGCAGCTGCCCAGTGTGGCTCCATTGTTAGGTCCTTTCTTGGTGCCCAGCAAGGCTCCATTATTAAGGCCCATCCTATGTATCCGTCATGCCGCTGGGCCAATTGTGACAGGTGGCTGCGGCCAGGTGGGGTGAAGCATCATTAATGTCAAACGCAGATAAGATAACAGCAGGCTCAAGCTACCATGGTCCGGATTCTCCAGATCTCTGGCCTGCGCTGGTTGTCTCATTGATCATTGTCGGGCGCCCTTGAAGCTGGGCATTGGGCTTGCTGAGACCCTTGCACTTGACTGTGTGCATGCACGTGATGAGCGCTGCGCACTTGTGGCACTTCCGCCTGAAGTAGCCTTCCATGCTGGGAGCACCTGTCTGACTTAGTAACTAGCTCTTGTCTCCTGCACTTGATAGTAACTAGATTGGCAAGGTCCCTTACCAGAGAAGCCCTCTCACTCGTGGGTGACATGGAAACGACATAACTTCAAATGGGAAATGGGAAACTACGGTACACACAAAGAAAACTTATGAGCTAAGACTATTATTCCTGGACGCATGGCGCAAAGGTCGAGAAAGAGGAAAGCACTGCAATGGCCTCTTTCACCGACTTCTGTGGTGTCCTGTGGACACGTTGTAGTCACTCGTAAGACTGACAAGCAGCCCTGAGGATAGCCGCTACACTACCGCCTCGTCTGCCATTATATACAGTAGAGGACAGCTCATGAGGATTATATGAAGTGAGACAACTATGCCTGGACGCACGGCGATCCAACGCCGTATATTATATGAATGTCTCGTGACTATATCAAGGAGACAACCAACGCAGGCCAGAAATCAGGAGTGACAACTATATGGTTGGCCGGCCAGGTTGGGGCATCTCCAGGAATAGTACTGTCTCAGTTCATATTAACACTTCATATGGTTGGGGCTCGGGCGGTTGGTCTAGCCATCAGCCCCAAAACGGAGGCCCTGGCCCTCGGCATGGCAGGGCCCCCACCCACACTCCGCCTCTTAGACGACACCGAGGTCCCCTACCCTACTTCAGGCCGCTCCAAGCTGCTCGGCAGCTGGCTTCCCGACTGCGAGGACGACCTGACGACACGGATCGGCATGGCGTGGGCGCACCTCCATAACCGGCACCGCCGCTGGTGGAGCAACCCCGCCCTACCCCGGATCGTCAAGCGTGACCTCTTCAAGGTCGTCATTCTGACGACCCTGACCTACGGCGCCGAGACCTGGACACTGACGCAGGAGCTGGAGCAACGACTCGACGACAACGTCACCAAGATGCTGCGCAAGGCCTTTAACATCCCCTTTGGTTTGCACATTAGTAATGAGGATTTGTACGCTGATTTGCCCTATGTTTCCCACATTATTAGGCACAGGCGCCTGGGCCTAGCCGGGCACCTGGCCCGCACAGATCAGGTAGACACATCAGATGGACTAGCTGGCACCAAACCCGCCCAGCCCAGGTGGCCGATATGTCCTCACCTGGCGTGCCCCAGGCCGCGCGCGGCAGGGCCGCCACCCGTGGGCTTTTCGTGATAGACTCGGCATGGACATGTGCTACACTAGACGCGACGGGCTCACGCCCGGGCAGCCTCCTGGTTTGTCTGTAATATGGGGGCAGATGGTACGCAAGGATAGATGGCAAGTAGTGATGAAGGATCGAGACCACCCCCAAGTCTGTGGGGGCTCCGCGTCAGTGTGACCGCGTATGGCATTCATAGCGATTCGGGCCGCGGTGCCCACACCCCTGTAACAGTGTAACTAGGACCTAGATAGCTTACACCATCCATTCCATCCCATGTTCCCCTCCCACTGAGGACTTATGCTCACGTGCCGCAGTCACGTGTCTATAAATTAATTAATTAATGGTGGTTGGGGCTCAATATTTCCGAAGATACCGGCACCGCCCTGCCCAGCAAATATCGCTGTTTTTCAGCTCGATATGGCGGAATACGACTCATCCCAACAATCACAAGCGTCCGCGGCCCTGCACCACCTCGCTGATGAAGCCATGGCGTCATTGGAAACCCCCTTGCACGCTATGCCGGACGCCACTGTCAGCATCCAGCCGCTCCACTCCACCGCTCCGCCGAACAGCGACCCTGCCATGGATACCCGCGAGGAGGCCTTTTCTGCCGAGGAAGCTGCCGCGTTTTTACCTGGCAAATGGCCAGGCCTTAACGCCATCATGCGCCTGTTCCGAGCTGCCGCCCTCACCATCCTGCACCTGGCTGCCGAGAAAAAGTGCGAGATCCGGGACTGCAACCAACAGGTTACCCACCTGTCAGACTTTCTCCACGACAACCCCGACGACACCGACCTCTGCCTCGCAGTCTGGTGGACGTGCTCCCGTCTTTCCGACAGCGCCCTTGAGCGCTTTGTCATGGCCTCTCTGGACCTGGGAGCCGCCCCCACTGTTGCTGCCGCCATCGACATCACCGCCAAGCAAGTCGCCAATACCTGGGCCGGGCCCACTTCAAATGTTCCGAAAAGTGTGACACTTTTTGTCGTTTTTTGGACTTTTTCGACGATCGTCACTCTGCAGAGTGATTCGTCGTGCGAAATCGTGCGAAATTGTGCGAAATTTGCTGAAATCGTGTGAAATTTGCTGAAATCGTGCGAAATTTTGCGAAATTTGCTGAAATCGTGCGAAATTTCATGTGAAAAATGTCGACGGTAAAAAATTTTGATGTGCACAACGTGTGTGAATTCATGCGAAATTTTGTCAAACGTCACTCCCCAAAACGACCCTTGGTTGAAATCCATGCGAAATCGTGCGAAATCATGCAAAATTGTGCGAAATCGTGCAAAATCGTGCGAAAATGTGTGAAAATTTTGCGAAAATCACGCGAAAATCACGCGAACTCGTGCGAAATTTTTTTTTTTTTTTGCGAAAATAGCGAAAAAGTGTCACACACTTGGCTTGGACGGCGGAACATTTGAAGTGGGCCCGGCCCCTGCTTCGATCACCTCCCCTGCCTCCTCAACGCTGCCCTCAACGGCCCTGTCCACAACCACCTCGCCACCCACCAGTGACGCCCATTCCTCACACGCCGACACCTCCATCCACGTACTCCGCCATCACCCACATTGCAGCAGGACTGCTGCATGCAGCAGCAGCAGCAGCTCCTCCACCAGCTCCAGCAACAACTTGCCGCCTCCATAACTCCTGCCAAGACCACCTATGCCACCACGCTTCAGAACCCTACGGAGCTCATCAACGAAATCAAAACAGCCGTCAAGGCCAGCACACGGGCTGCTATGCAACTAAAGTTCATGCATGCTGGTTAGAAGCCGAGAGGCAAAAGGTTTCCGCACAGTATTAACCTAACTCACATAATTCTCTGCTCCCTCCTCATGCACTCTGACGGCGAGATCTGGGGTCATTCCATTTCCGAATCCACCTTCCGCTCCCTCCTTAATTAAGGAAGCCCTCGAGCAGCACGTGACCCCCCTTGCGACAGATGTGGCCGCCATAGGCGGCACGTTGGCTAGCGCGCTGCTGAGCTCCCTCATGCCTTTCCGCCACCGCCACCTCCGGCTGCACCTCCATCCTCCTCGCCTCCGCCTCCACCTCCACCGCATCCACCGCATCCACCGCCGCCTGATCGTGAACCGCCCAGCTCCTCGACATCGACAAGCGCAGGTCCACGACAACGCCATTGCCATTGAGTGCCTGCAAAACACCGCAGGCCTCATCGCCCAGGTGGTGAAGGACATTGCCGCCCGGCCAGCACCTGCTGGCCCAGCCGACGATGCTCCTCCCACCCAGACCGGCTGGGCAGACATGCTGAAGCACCACACCACCTCCACCGCCTCCACCATCGCACAGCTCAAGCAACAATGAGACGCTCGACTGCGAGGAGGCCGACATCACCAAGCGCAACCATAACGTCATCGTCAAGCACTTCGACCAGCCGGCAGGTGAGGACTCCGAGTCTCTTGCCATAGCGACATCCTCATGGGCTTACCCCCATGCACATGGAACTGACTCACTGGTCAGCTCAGGATGGAGGCTGTCCGCCTTCCCCGTGCACGGGGTAAGCCAAGGCTGGACCGGCTCCCCGGCCTGCTCGATCCTCACCTTTGAGTTAATGAGTACATGGCGGATTAGCTGTTGTTAATTAATGCTGCAAGATGCTCGCGAGGGCTTCCTACACACTGGACGACGACCCTTGCGCAGCAACAACGGCAACGGGAGCTATGGCCGACCTACCTCCAGCTCCGGCAGACCACAGGGGGGAAGCCGGTATACTGGAGGGGGGCGGTCATGGGTCATCCATGTTTACCACAAGCTCTGGCAGGCGCCCCCCGGCACCGGCCCAGCAACTCCAGCCGGCCTAGGGAATATATCAAGGAGACAAGGTCCATATAGCAGTAGTGTAGACTAGTCAGGCTTAGCTTAGCACGTACGTGGCCCACGCCTATCTATGCGCATGTGCGCCTATGATGATGGGACTCACCACGGATGATGCATTAAGCTTTAATTAATATTTCAAGGAGACAACCAGCGCAGGCCAGAAATCGGGAGAATCCGGACCATGGTAGCTCATTTAGCTCATTTAGCCAATGAATTAGCTGAGAGCTACTCTCTGCTGAGACGCAATGGCCCCTAGCCATTGTTTCACCATGATCATCTTCCACCCTATAGCCGCACCTTAGCTGCTAGAACACATAGTGGTGCAGGTGCACTTTGTGCACCCACGGAGCACTACACACTGAGGTGTAGTTTACACCCTACCCTTGCAGGTGCCAATCCTGAGGAGGTAGCCCAGAATGACGAATGTATTGAAAGCCATGATGCCCCTTCTCAGGGATATGTGCTACATGTACTCCCAATGACGGAGATATACATGTTCCAATTTAATTTAATTCAATTTCATTTCGTTTCATTTCATTTCATTTCATTTCATTTCATTTCATTTCATTTCATTTCATTTCATTTCATTTCATTTCATTTCATTTCATTTCATTTCATTTCATTTCATTTCATTTCATTTCATTTCATTTCATTTCATTTCATGTCATGTCATGTCATGTCATGTCATGTCATGTCATGTCATGTCATGTCATGTCATGTCATGTCATGTCATGTCATGTCATGTCATGTCATGTCATGTCATGTCATGTCATGTCATGTCATGTCATGTCATGTCATGTCATGTCATGTCATGTCATGTCATGTCATGTCATGTCATGTCATGTCATGTCATGTCATGTCATGTCATGTCATGTCATGTCATGTCATGTCATGTCATGTCATGTCATGTCATGTCATGTCATGTCATGTCATGTCATGTCATGTCATGTCATGTCATGTCATGTCATGTCATGTCATGTCATGTCATGTCATGTCATGTCATGTCATGTCATGTCATGTCATGTCATGTCATGTCATGTCATGTCATGTCATGTCATGTCATGTCATGTCATGTCATGTCATGTCATGTCATGTCATGTCATGTCATGTCATGTCATGTCATGTCATGTCATGTCATGTCATGTCATGTCATGTCATGTCATGTCATGTCATGTCATGTCATGTCATGTCATGTCATGTCATGTCATGTCATGTCATGTCATGTCATGTCATGTCATGTCATGTCATGTCATGTCATGTCATGTCATGTCATGTCATGTCATGTCATGTCATGTCATGTCATGTCATGTCATGTCATGTCATGTCATGTCATGTCATGTCATGTCATGTCATGTCATGTCATGTCATATCCATTTCTGGCCTTGCCTTGCTTTGCATGCATCACCACAAAACATCAAATTTATTACAATATGTGTGCTAGCTCTATACGGTGGAATAACACAGACATGTCTACCAGATGGCAACACGGCCATCTGTATGCTAGGGTGAGCACACTATGTGAATGTGCAGGGCCAGCCCACAGCAGCTGTGCCCCTGCTCTACCCCCTTTTGCCAGGGTGGGCGGGTGGGAGGCAAAAGAAAACAACCTGCTTCCCTAGAATGGAAGCCCACCCTTTATAGCAACCACCTCTCCAGCCAACCCCTACCTGGGTGGCTGGGGTACGGGTGCCAGCACAAAAAATATTTTTTCTAAAATTATTTTTTCTTTTTGGTGCTATACGGCGTTGCATTCTCCGCTCAGCAGGTTAGTCATAGATAAAATGAGCATAGCTCACCAAATCCATTTCTGGCCTTGCCTTGCTTTGCATGCATCACCACAAAACATCAAATTTATTACAATATGTGTGCTAGCTCTATACGGTGGAATAACACAGACATGTCTACCAGATGGCAACACGGCCATCTGTATGCTAGGGTGAGCACACTATGTGAATGTGCAGGGCCAGCCCACAGCAGCTGTGCCCCTGCTCTACCCACATCTCCTTACATGGCTACTAGCCGAAAATACGTAGGACATGCAAAAAAGAAAACTTAAACTACCTAGCTATGGGGGTACTTTGTCCCAACCCAGGTTCACCCTCGGGTTAGTTAAACCATTTCCCCCCTGACCTCCCACACAAGGGTGAGGTCAGTTGATAGCTAAAAGACGAGAGGTAAAAACAGGAGGACGTCAAAACTCGACGCCACCGAAGTGGCGCCGGAAAGCCGCTGGGTCAAAACCCAGGGCCTGAGCCCAGAGGGCGGGTGGGATGTCGCGCCCCAGGAGGCTGCGGTGGAGGCCAATGTAGCGCGTGACCGAGAGGGCCGAAGCCCAGAGCTGGTGGCCGCAAGTTTGCTCAGTTGGCCAAGAGTTTGCTCACTTGGGTGCCAAACTCACAAAGTAACGTAAAATCAACGAAATAACTGCATACAATTAGCCTTTTGGCCTAGCCCATTCAATTATTCCGTCAACCCCCACCCCCCCCCCCCCCCCCCCCCCCCCTTATTCCCGCTGGTCTAGTACAAAAGCCTGAATTCCTGGCTGCCTGAGCTTGGGAGGCAGCCGTTGATTCTAAACAAATGCCATGCCAGTTGTAACAACTCCTTGGAATAATTTCAGTGAAACAAGTAATAATTCATGCAAGCTCACACCATTTGCAGCTGAGTCATGATACATATTGTAAGCACTTTTGTAGTGCCATTCTTAATGTTCCTTTAATTTGCAGTTTGCCATGCCCATTAATATTCCCCCATGCCCGGCCCCATGCCTGCCATTCCCCCCATACCCCCATGCCCCCCATGCCCCCCATGCCCCCATGCCCCCCATTCCCCCCATGCCTGGCATGCCTGGCATGCCCATGCCCATGCCCATGCCCATGCCCATGCCCATGCCCATGCCCATGCCCAAGCCCATGCCCATGCCCATGCCCATGCCCATGCCCATGCCCATGCCCAAGCCCATGCCCATGCCCATGCCCATGCCCATGCCCATGCCCATGCCCATGCCCATGCCCATGCCCATGCCCATGCCCATGCCCATGCCCATGCCCATGCTGCCCATCATGCCCATGCCCATGCCCATGCCCATGCCCATGCCACCCATGCTGCCCATGCCGCCCATGCCACCCATTCCCGTGCCGTTCATACCCATGCCAACCATACTCGTGCCATCTGTGCCCATGCTATTCATGCCCTGCATGCCAAACATGCCCATGTTGGCATCCTGCGTGCCAGTGCAGCCCATGCCCTTGCCCTCGCTACCCTTGCCCTTGCCCATGATGTCGTCGCCCATGCCACCAAGTGAGTCTTCTGATTTAGGCTTTTTTGTAGGCTTGGATTGCGTCTCTGTGTTCGTAAGATCCACGAATGCTTTTCTATCCTTAATTGCGGGCATGCTTGGCAGTTGGCAGTTCCGGTGTGAGTGAAGCACGCTTGGCAGGCGATTCTGGCACGAGGGATGCACGCCTGTGGGCAGCCGGCTTTCCTGGCGTGAGTGATGCACGCCTGGCAGCTGGAGATGCTGGCACAGGTGATGCCAGCTTGGGCACCTTTGCAGGGCGAGAAGACTGCCATCCCGGTGCCTCATCGAAAGGAAAAGGGGCTGAATCATTGCCCACACGGCAGAACGCAGCCGGATACTTGGAGAACTGCTGCACATCAAGCGTGGCCAAGAGACCTTCACCATTTGCCAAGGTGGCATCCCTAGCTGGCCCAGGTGGCATCGCGTAGGGCTTGCCGTTTCCGTCAAGAGCTTGGGTGAAAGGCATGCCTTTGCCATCAAGGGGCAGCTTGACAAACACCACAGGGGTCATTACATCAATGATGGGGCGCTGACTCGAGCGTTGCTTAAGGCCCTTCAGGTTGGAGACTGTGGTTTTGGCCATGAAGAAGCCTGCACCTTCAACCACTGAAACGACTACGTATGTCGCTTGGGGTCGTGCACTTGCAAAGATGGAGCCGCGCTCGATGGTAGGTGCTGTCCCAGAACAATCCTGGTTGATGTCAGCTGAACGCAGCAGTGCATCACCCGCAGCCACTCCCTGGCCACTGCCATGGGCATGTTGATGGCCATGTTCATTGCCCTTGGCATCGCCGTGGGCATGGCCATGGTCACTGGCATCGGCATCGGTTTGACCATCAACGTGATCGCCGACACCATCGACCTTGGTGTCGGCATCTCTGTCGCCTTGTTCAGATCCGGCACATCCCTGTAACAAGTAACGCGTTCCGGCAGCACCAATGAATGATTGCACATAATGCATGAATGCACATACGTCATGCACATATAAACATGCAGCAACAAAGAAACATGTCGAAAGCTGCCCCCCGCAATTTACAAATTTGCAAAACAGCCACTAACTAAAGTCGCCACGATGTCGTGATTTCATACTATGCCGTTCTTTACCTGATTTCTCGTTTCATGGGACGTATCGGATGCCTTCCCATCTTGCTGCTGATTTGCGACGCCATCGGCATCACCATCGCCGTCGCTATCCCCATCGCTATCACCGTCGCTATCACCATCGCACTTGGCATAGACATCGCCGTCGCCTCCCTCATCTCCAGCACATCCCTGTGCAACCCGCGTGGTGGCAGCACCGCAGAGATTGAAGTGCAAAAAGGAATCACTAACTGAAGGATGCTGCGCTAAAGAAACCTGCGAGTTCCCGCGAATGCATGACCGCTATATACCGCAAAACGAAAGTCCGCAGCAGGCAGCCTGTCCTGATTTCAAAAATACTTCGCCCTGTACCTGCTTTCTGGTGCCCTTGAATACATTGGTCGCCGTCCCGGCTTGCTCCTTAGTTGTCATGGGCTTCATTTTCCCACTTAAAACGGCACGGTCCAGTTCGTTAAGGTCAGTTCCTTCCAATATGGCCATGTCCCCAGCTAGAAGGGCCCTATCCTCAGCCTCCTCAGCATCTTCTTCCCCATCAGAGTGGGCTTCTTTGTCATCAGCAGCCCTCTTGTCGATTCCTTTCGCGCTATCAGGCTGATTGCCCAGGTCATTCGGAGCGACTTTCCTGGCGACCTTCGTATCGCCGCAGCATTCCTTGCACAGAATTGTCTGTCCAAAACCCTCTTCTCCCACGCCGACACCACAAAAAACATGCATCCACTTGCCGCACGTGCACTTGTGGACTGGGCCAACCATGTTTTCGCAACCACCCCCGCATAATTGCATGGTTTCGGTGCCCATTGTGTCAGCCATTTCCGCTTGTTCTCACCCACCGATCTCACCTTAAAACGTGTTCAACAGTTGCTTTCACCTGTTTGAATTCAAAGTGCAGTGCAGTCCGTTAAACCCAAAATGCCGAGCACGCATAAAATGCCTCGCTACAACGGTAGTTGCGACTGATGCGCGGCTGTTCAGAAAGGACGGAGAATCCAAAAGTGCCTAGGCAAATCTAAAAATGCCTAGGCATTTTTATTGCGACCAATTCGTTGCTGTTCAGATCTAGTTCACGGAAAAAATGCCTAGGCATTTTTAGATTTGAGATCTAGTCCTGCCTAGGCGAATCCAAAAGTGCCTAGGCATTTTTCGATTTGCCGTAGTTCCTGAACAAGCCGCGCGTTGCGCGCCGAAAGTTTGCTCACTTGAATGCCTTGGCCAACTGAGCAAACTCGCGGCCACCGACTCCCACCGGCCGCGCAGCTGGATGGCCTCCGGCGACTCGCCAGCGATGGCGTCGTGCGTCGCCCCCCCATGCCGGAGGCTGTGAAAAGAAAACATCCCTGGGATGCTCATGCGGGCCTGCACAGCCTCCCACTGCTGCCTAGCCTGGCTGTACGTTAAGCCTCGAAAGAGGAGTGCATCCGGGGGCTGGCCAGCCGTCAGACGTCGCAGGAGCCACAAAGAAAGTGGATCCCGGACGAGGACGTGCTGGGCCGCCCCCTGCGCAGTTTTGGGGTTGCGCAGCACAAGGGCACCGACCATGGGCCCTGGCTCGAGAAGGGGGTGGCCGGGATGAGCCACATCCCGAACCCGCAGCCCTAGCGCCTCGCTAATGCGTAAATACTGCTGGAAAGCAATAATAATCAACGCACTCAAATGCACCTGTCGACGTGAAACTAGCAACAGGGCAGTGAAATAGCAAAGGCGCCAGGGCATAGGCGGAGGGCTGACAGCCGGAACAAGCCGCTGCCAACCTGCTAGCAGGCGGTCCGCCAGTACCCAATTCCGAACAATGTCGGGGTAGTACAGGTGCAGACAGGCCTTGGCATGCTGGCATAAGGTACGCCCCCGCCCGCCTCTGGCATGGTAGACAGCAGAAATCCACTCACAGAAAATGGCTTCGGCGTCAGCTGGGTCGACAGGGCCAGGTGGCGCCCACGCCACGTAGACAGCCGCCGCACGTCGGTACGCTGGCAAGGTAGACACAGGGTTGACTGTGCCCTCCAAAAGTGCCAAGTCCCGAGGGCGTCGCGCCACCTCAGGCCCAGGGTTGGTGTTAGGAGTGAGAAAACAATGTTTGCCACAAAGTTTTACTTTATTTCACTCAGATAAAAATAAGTCTCAGTCGGCAGCTGGCCGGCTGCTAGTTCCACCACAGGAGTGTGTGAGGTGTGAGGTACTAAGAGGGCAAACAAGGTGCGTAGCTTCGCCTTTTAAACAATTCCAGGCTCAGCTACTGGGTAGCAGTTATGATCTACCTACAACGTGGCCACACCAAACCGGTTCCTTTCTGACTGTGTGGCAGTTACAATCATAACGTGATCTCAAGCCAACCATTCACAACCAAAGTTCAAGGTCAGTCACAGAATGACTGGGTCACTTATGGAACAGAACTTAAACATGCGGCACATGCCCGTTCATGTAGTCCAGAGCTAGCACTAAACTATAAGTACTAGTTTCAGGCAGGTGTGTCGATACTTCTGACACCCCCCTTACTCGGCACACAGGCCGGAAAACAAACTCAAGCAAGCCAGAACAAATGTTCACTAAAAGAACTGTAGTATGGGACCAGTGTCACAGGCTAGCAAGTGTGTCCTTATGTTGTCTCATCACTAATTGCCAGTAACTCAAATACCCAACAACTTGTGTCTGAGCTCCACAAAACGTGGCTCAGGTAGTGCCTTGGTGAGCATGTCGGCGATCATCGCTGCCCCAGGAAGGTGAGACACCTGAACGGTGCCATCCGCGACCTTCGCGCGAATGTAGTGGTACTTGACGTCGATGTGCTTGGTACGCCGAGGGTGAACAGGGTCTCGTGACAGAGCCACAGCACCAGTGTTGTCGCAAAACACCTGAATTGGCCCTGAGGCCGGGTCACCCAACTCCTTGGTGATGGTGAGAAGGGGACCACCTGCTGCGTGACACCGCACAGGGCCATGTACTCGGCCTCACAGGTGGACAGGGCTGGAGTGGGCTGCTTGCGACTGGTCCACTCCACCGCAGCACCGCGGTACATGACCACGTTGCCAGTGATTGACTTGCGGTCCACAGGATCGTTTGCCCAGTCGGCATCCGAGTAGGCCACCAGCCCCCCCTGCCCCGAGTAGGACAGACCCAGGTCCTTGGTGTGTACCGCGTACTGAAGCACCCGGCGTGCCAGCCCAAGGTCGCTTACAGTAGGGTTTTTCATATTCTGAGTCAGCAGGTTGACTGCGAATGCCAGGTCAGGCCGAGTGCATCCCATCGCATACAGGAGTGCCCCGGTGATCGCTTGGTAGACGCGAGTGTCGTCCGCGTTGAGAAGCCCCCCCTCACCACGGGGGGTGTTGGGGACGACGGGCGTCTTCACCGCCCGTGGGGAGACCCCAAAGCGCTCAGCGAGGGCCTCCAGATACGGGCCTTGGTGCAGAAAAACTGTGCGCGCCGGCGGGTCGAGGACCAGGGAGACCCCCAGAAAGAGGGAGGGGGCATCCGTCTCGGTGATCTGGAAGCGCTGGGACACCCGTTGGGTCCACTGCGATAGCCACTCCGCCGAGGAGTGGGAGACCAGGAGATCGTCGACATGGACGAAGGCAAAACCACCAACATACAGGAACAGACACGTGTCCGTGGTGCTCTGGACAGCGCCAGTCTCATGGATGAGGTAGTCCCGGAGCGTGTGGTGCCAGTTCCGGGGCGCCTGTTTGAGCCCATAGAGGCTCCGCCGGAGGCGCCAGAGGTACGTTTGGCCAGTGGGGTCGCGCTCCTCAAAGCCCTTGGGGGGAAGGACATACACGTCCTCCTCCAACTCAGCATAGAGGAACGCGGTGCGGACATCCAGCTGCCGGATGGGGTGGCCAGCAGTGCCAGCACGAGCCAAGCCCAGGCGCACGGTGGCAGCACGGACGGTGGGAGCAAAAGTCTCACCGAAATCAATGCCCTCGCGCTGTGCAAACCCCTTGCACACAAACCGGGCCTTGCACCGCCCATCAGCTTTCTGGGCGAAGACCCACTTGGTGGGTAGGAGCTTGGCACCGCGCGGAAGATCACGCATATGCAGAAGCTCGTAAACCTGGTGCTCCTGGAGGCTGGCCAGCTCACTCTCCATGGCCGTGCGCCATTCCGGCAAGGCAAGGGCGGCAGCGGGAGAGGAGGGCACGGACGCAGGCTGGCTATGAAAAGCAGCAGCGAAGCACAGGTCAGCGACAAGTGAGTGATGCGCGTGGATCCGTGCAGCCTTGGTGACAGGTTGATCCGGCCAGGAAGAAAGTGCGTCATCCAATACATCATCGCCCCCGAAACCAGGGGGAGCGGGGGTGTTACTGCCATGAGAAAGGTCGCCACACAAGGCAGCACCACGGGAACCCCACACGGGGAGGAGACCTGCAGAGGCACCAGGGGACGCCGGAGGAGAATAGCCGGTGCTGTCAGCCGTGCTCTCCAGGTCAACCGAGGTACTCAAATGCGGCGGAGGCATCCCCGCCCCGGCGTGTTCATATGACGCCGCAGAACGCGAGTGGCCAGAGGCCTGTCCGCGCAACAGAGGGGCATGCTGTCGAGCATCTGACACGGTGAGGTAAGATGTCGGCGCCGAGGCAGGAGCCGGAGCCGTCGGAGCATGGCCGTTCCGCACAAGTGCCTGGATGGCCGCAGCGGCGGCCGGGGGGAGAACGAAACGCTCAGGAGTCCCCCCGATGCTGACATAGCTGTCCTCACGGCCTGCGGGCAAGGCAGTGGAGGGCGTTGCCGGCCCCCCAGAGTCCTCGGCAGAGGCAGAGGGTAACTGCAAAGGGGCAGGAGTCAGCATGTCGGCGGGAAAGAGGTCGGCCTCCGCAAAGGGGGCCGCCGGGAGCCACTGCGCAGCCTGCGGGGCCCGGTTGCGCCACGTCTCGTCGAACTGCACGTGCTTGCGCTCGATGACACGCCCGCCGCCCGTCGCCTTGTCGGGCACCCATACGAGGTAGGCCGGGGAGTCAAGCTTGTATCCCACGAAGAGGCCATCCTCAGCGCGAGAATCAAACTTCTCACGGGCTGCCCCCTCAACCAAGACGTGGGAGGGGCAGCCAAACACACGCATGCCGGATAAATCCGCAGGGCGCCCATACATGAGGAAGTAGGGCGTTGCGTGCTCCGGGTTGCTGCGGCAGGGCAGCCTGTTGATGATGTAGATGGCGCATGCAAAGGCTAGAGCCCAGAACTCCTTGCCGAGGCCAGCATGCGCCAGCATGCTCCTGGTCATGCTAACTGCGACGCCCCAGAATCGCTCCGCCACGCCGTTCTGCTCCGGCGTATAGGGGGACGAGAACTCTTGCCGCACGCCATACTCGGCGCAGACGGCGCGCCAGTCCTGGCCAGTGAAAACCGCGTCTTGGTCGGAGCGAAGCTCCACAGGCGCCGTGGCCGCGGACGCCCGGAACGGCTTGATCTCCGTGGCCAGGAAGTGACGCAGGCTCCCAACGGCAGCGTCCTTCGTCTTCAAGAAGTAAACCCAGTGAAAACGAGTGGCTTCATCCGTGATGCCCAGGACATACCGCCAGTCCCCCAACACGGCAGGGGTCCGCATGGGACCTAGCAGGTCGCAGTGCAGGCGATGGCGAGGGGTCGCGCAGCGTGGCGTCGTGCTGGGGGGAAAGCTGCTCCGCCGCAAGTGACCGGCAGGGCAGGAAGGACACGTGGGAGCCTTGGGACCGTGGGTCACCATGTTTGAGGCGGGGTCGGCGGCTAGCCGAGCAATACGATCCGCGCCAGCGTGTCCGAGGCGCAGGTGCCACTGCATCAGGTCCACGGGGGCGGCTGATGTGGCGAGGGCATGGGGCGCCACCCCGCGGAGCAAGTAAATGCCGTCACACTCCACGAGGGGGAACGTGCGGGTCCCCAAAGTGAGGCGCAGGTGCTTAAAGTCCACATCATGGCCGGCTTTAAAGAGCTGGCTCACCGAGAGTAGGCGGGCCTGAAGGCCTGGGACATACAAAGCTGGGCCGAGGTGCACGTCCGGGGTGCCGAGCCGGAGAAGCAGAGGGCCCCTGCCGCCCGCATGCAGATTGCCGCCCGAGCCGGTGATGCGCAGCCGGAAGGCGGGATCAAATCCATCGCCAAAGTCCGCCCGGTGAGGCGTCATGTGGTACGTGGCACCCGTGTCAACCACCCACTCCGGGGCACACCTAGCCGAGGCCGTTGCGGCCGTGTGAAGCACAGAAGGAGCGGTGGTTGAGGAACCAGCCGTCGAGTCCGAGGAGGTGCTGGGGCGGGGTGCCGAGAGACGACTGCCCGAGCGGGACGGGGAAGGCGCAAGGCCGTGCACTGGACGAAGCGAGGCCTGCCCGTGAGGCTGCACACCGTCGCGCAGGGAAGCACCTAAAGGGTTGGCGCGCAGGGAAGCACACAAAGGGCCTCGACCCACGTGGAACGCGTACGTCGTCTCCAAGGGAGGCAGGCCTGCGTCGGTGTGATGGGCGTGCCCGGCGCCGTCACCGCGGAGGTGAGCAGGGCGCTGGGCGGGATGGGCAGTCCAGCAGGTGGCGGCGTCATGTCCAGGCTTGGCGCAGACGGAGCAGGGCGGCCCGCGACCACGCCCGACCCCTGCGCCACCACCGCGACCACCACCGCGCCCGCCGCGCCCCCCGCTGCTACCGCCATGGCCGTGGCCGTTGCCGTGGCCATTGCCGTGGGCGCGGCCGTTGCCGTGGCCGTTGCCGTTGCCGTTGCCGTTGCCGTTGCCGTTGCCGTTGCCGTTGCCGTTGCCGTTGCCGCTTCCGGTGCCGTTGCTGTTGCCGTTGCCGTTGCCGCGGGCACCGCCATTCCGTGGGCCACGCCCCCGGCCAGGGGTATGGTACGCGTGGTTGGAGGCAGAGCCAGAATCTGCAGGGGACGGGAGGCCACCCGTCAGCAGATCTTCAACTTCCATCAGGCGCTGCCGCAGGACCGGAACAGTCTCGACCTCGTCAAGACGGAGGGAGATTAGCGCGGGCCGGTACTCGGCGCGCAGACCGCTGAGGACGCTGGCAATGAAGGCAGCGACTGGGAACGTAATGCCTGCAGCCTGTAGCTTGGCGTACAGCAGTTCCGAGCGGTTCACATACGGCTCCACAGTCTCGCGAGCAGTTTGACGAAGTTGGGCCATTTGTTTCCACAAGTCCAGACGCATGGACTTGGTGAGCTTGCCATGCTCATAGACCTGGATGAGCTTGGTGATGGCCAGACTGCCCAGGCGACGATCCAGGGGGAGCGTCTGCATCAAGGCACGCGCAGGCCCATCGACGACGGCCAACAAGGCAACGTAAAGGAGCCGATCCAGTTGCACGTTCTGGACAACACCTGCCAGCACTCCAAGGAGGCCAGCATAAAGGGAAACAAGGCCCAAGAAATGGTCCTTAAAAGGGATCCACAGCGTCCAATCTGAGCCGGTAAAAACCTTGACCCCACGAACATCCTTCAAAAGCTCCTTGCAAGCCACAAAGGAGGCTCGGGCGGGGCCCCCCCCGCCGTACCGCGGCTCAAACCACCACCGTCAACCGCCGGATTCTCACCGTCGGGAGCACCGTGGGCGGCGTCCTCGTCACCACCTGGCGGGTGCAAAGCCAGGGCAGCCAGCCCAGCTGCTGCGTCAAAAAATACTTCGCCTGGGAGACCCGAATCGGTAAGAGTTACGGATGATGCAGTCAAAGCGGCCAGACCGGCAGCGTCATCGGCATCAAAATCGTTACTGCCAGCAGCGCGACCCGCGGAAGCGACCTGGCTGCGAGTGCCGGAAGCCATTCCAGCAAAAAAACAGCAAAAAACTCCGAAAAAAAGGTAACGTTGGCCAATAGATTCCGGCCAGGAATCGAACCAAGCACCTTTCGTATCACGCGCCAGACGGGAATCAAACCTCCGCCTACGCTGTCGTCATGCAAATTCGCCGAAATACACAAATCTAAAGTCAACCGCGAGCAGAGCCTCGGGAAACGACTTTTACCAGCGGTAAGCAGGTCGAAAGGCGTGCGAACCGCACTCCGATGCCATGTTAGGAGTGAGAAAACAATGTTTGCCACAAAGTTTTACTTTATTTCACTCAGATAAAAATAAGTCTCAGTCGGCAGCTGGCCGGCTGCTAGTTCCACCACAGGAGTGTGTGAGGTGTGAGGTACTAAGAGGGCAAACAAGGTGCGTAGCTTCGCCTTTTAAACAATTCCAGGCTCAGCTACTGGGTAGCAGTTATGATCTACCTACAACGTGGCCACACCAAACCGGTTCCTTTCTGACTGTGTGGCAGTTACAATCATAACGTGATCTCAAGCCAACCATTCACAACCAAAGTTCAAGGTCAGTCACAGAATGACTGCATGGGTCACTTATGGAACAGAACTTAAACATGCGGCACATGCCCGTTCATGTAGTCCAGAGCTAGCACTAAACTATAAGTACTAGTTTCAGGCAGGTGTGTCGATACTTCTGACAGTTGGGATGCACGTCACCACACCGGGTCAAGTCATGCAGGAACCCAAGCGCCACGCCGACTGGCCTTGTCAGCTGGGTTGTGGTCGGTAGCCACCCAGACCCAGTGGCTCTGCATGTCGCCAGCCAGTGACAGAGCGCAGTAGCGTCGAACCAGCTGGTTGAGACGGTAGGAAGACGATCGCCCTCTGACAAACGCCCCCACCACAGCACTGGAGTCTACGAGCCGGACGACTCGCTTACCTCGACACGCCTTGGTCCGGCACGACCACTCGACCCCCTGTGTCGCAGCAATCGCCTCCTTGACGTTGATGTGGTTAGGCTGCCCCCGCCACCGGTAGGACAGTGCCGTACGCCAGTGGCCACTATCCAGCAGGCTGTAGTCCCCCTCCTCCATGCGCTCCAGGTCCCAGTCCTCCCCAGACGTTAAAGCTGTCGTCCGCCACCCCCGCGCTTCGCGCCGGGTCGCCAGCCGGGCACAATCGGCCCCAGGCAGGTCCCTGTAGACCACCCCACCGCCGGAGCCGCTCGCATCACTTGCGACGACCCGGTCAGAAAGGGGCCGGGCCCTGGCCGCCCTCAAAAAGGGGGCCAGGTCGATCGCCGCCTGAAGCTCCTGGCGGGCCCCCGCAGGGAGGCGCCAGCGGCGCCCAGGCAGGGAGGCATTCATGGCTGCTAGCAGCCGGTACGTCTCAGACCACACCGAAAGCATGGGGCGGCACAGCAGATGCATCCACACCCACTTCCCAAGCACAGAACTAAGTTCGCGGTAGTATGTAAACCCGCGATCTAAGATTCTATGAGTAGCGGCGATAACTGCCACCACACGCTCAGGAACAGGCACCACGTCACCATCCCTTTGGTGAATGACCCCCACCGCCTGCACACCAGTCTGCTCTGCTGTCGCCCGTACCACCTTGTCAGACTTCTGCACCAGCCCAACAGCGGCGTAGGCAGCCTGAACACGATCTAGCTGCTGATTCACCCCATCCACCGACGCACAGTGGGTGAAATGGAGGTCATCGATCGTCACAGCATGCATACCTTCCAGATCCTGCCGAGATTCGAAGCACGGCGAGGGCGCCAAGGGCGCAGCAGGGTCCTCCTCCAGCCTCAGCCGGACGGTCTCCCCCGCCTCGTTGGCCTCCGCCACCAGGATCAGCGCGGACATGTTGATGCTCAGCCCACGACTAGCCTCCAACGGCGGCTTGGGGCCACAGCGGTACAACACAGACTGATGCACACACTGGGCCACCGCGACGGCCAGCTTGTTGCCCATTGGCCAGCACAACATCCACGGCCACACCTTCCGACGAGCCCCACTCAGGCCCACCAGATCCGACCACACCGGCATCCACGCACAGTACCGCCGCATCCAAACTGGCAGGCGGAGTCTGTTGTAGTACGAATCCAAATCTGATACGCCCCCAAAAACATCCTCCCCAGCGCGCGTGGGCAAATCGCAAATCACGCCAAGGTGTGGTAAAAAAGCGGGCATAGGATCAGGTAGTGGCATGTTGCCACGCCGGTTGTCCACAATCAGCCGTATACGGCCGTCGGGCTTTCCGACCCCAAAAGTACCGTTCACCATAGGCGGCTCCTCCTCAAAAAATCCACCCAAAATCCCCCTCTCCACACACACCGTGCAAACCCGCGCGAACTCCTCCATGCTACACCCCCGCGAGATCCGCATCGACTTCTGCAAGATCCGCTCTGCTGGGCTCAGCGTCCGTACCATCCTACTCTCATCATTCAAAATTGCTCCCCAAGAGGGGGGTAGTAAGTTCAGCACATCCACTTGGCCACCTTCCCCCGGACCAGGCAAAGCCAAGCGTGCGGCCACTAACGGTTCGTAAGGGGCTCCTTCAGCATATTCACCCCCATCCACTACAGATCCTGCCATTGCCGCTACGGAACCACCGTTCCGGCGGACAAAGGACCTGCAAGCATCATCGATCCCATCTAGGGCCGCCTGCTGCAGAGGCCCGGGCACACGGGCTGAATCTACAGCAGGCGGGTCTCGCCCCCCCCCCCATCCAGTTTAACGCCCTAACCGTCTGACAGGCTAGTGTGCGAGCATTAAAAGCCCGACTCATCCTATCGCGCCTACGGCCTGAGCGTACCTGCTGCCACCAGTCACGAGGTGGCAGGGGTGCTGGAAGAGGTAGTGGAAGAAGGCACCGCTCCCTCACTTGTTGTTGTTGGACGGGCCGCCCTGCCCCTTCTTGCCGGGACCCTGCTCCAGCTTGTGCTGCAGCTTCCCCATGCTCATCGCCGCCCGCACCGCCGGAGACGCCAGCATTGCTCCACCCTCCTGGAATGGCAGCATTGCTGACGGCGTCCCCTTCCACCCCGTCGACCCCACATCCACCAGCTGGCATGCCGTGATCAGCTTTGCCAGGTACTCGGCTGCTGCCAGCTCCAGAATTACTTCGGAGCGTGGCGTGGCCCAGTAGCCAAATTCTGTCACCATCGTGTCCAGAATTCCTGCCATCTGCAGGAGCAGCATCCGCCTCTCCCCGCTGGCTGAGCTGCCGTGCATCGTTAGCATTAACGATGCACGGATGGACTTCCCCCCACGCTCTCCGCGTAGTCCAGCATTCCCGGCAGCACCGCCTCCAGCATGTTGCTCACCAGCACCGGCACTGCATGCCCACTCAGCGCCACCCCCTTCGTGCGCGCCAGCCTGCCAGCAGTCGTCGCTGCGGCTGGGCTTGCAGCTGCTGGAGTCTTTGCCTGGTCCAGCAGCTTCGACATAGCCGATATTAGGTCGCCAATATCTCCGCCAGTGCGGGCGTTGCCCGGCCGGGATGGAAGCCCTCCAGCTGGCGTTGCATAGCCCGTCTCGGTCCCCAGCAGCCGACCTAGGTTTCGGTCCAGGTCCGCCACAGCCTGGTCGATCGCCCCAGGAGCGCCATCGTCCTCCCCAGCGCCCGCTCCACCATGCCCCGCCCCTCCGCTTCCACCTGCCGAAGGGGGAACACCCCCGTTCCCACCGCACCTGCTGACACTGGTGGGTCCGGCTCTGCAATAGCCTCCCCCAGTTGCGCTGCTAGCACATCGGCCAGGGCTTCCTCCCCATCCCAGTCGCTGACAAACCCCCGTTCCTCCAGGACGTCCATGACGTTCTTGGCACGCCCCGGAGTGAGCTTCTGGATCCGCTCTAGCCAGTTCCCCTCCCCTAGGATCTTCTGAACCGCAGTGGCGGCCTCCTTTGGGGTGCATCCCTCCTTGGCTGCTTGCTTGAGTTTCGCTAGGAAATTCCGGTCTGGGGCTGTCACTGTGGACATGGTAGGTTATACTGCTTGATGTGTTATCTTGCGTTTTGTTCTTTGTGTTGTGGTCACGTGAGGTTCTCAGGCAAAAGAAAACAACCTGCTTCCCTAGAATGGAAGCCCACCCTTTATAGCAACCACCTCTCCAGCCAACCCCTACCTGGGTGGCTGGGGTACGGGTGCCAGCACAAAAAATATTTTTTCTAAAATTATTTTTTCTTTTTGGTGCTATACGGCGTTGCATTCTCCGCTCAGCAGGTTAGT
Source organism: Mesostigma viride (assembly GCA_009746045.1). NCBI lineage: Eukaryota > Viridiplantae > Streptophyta > Mesostigmatophyceae > Mesostigmatales > Mesostigmataceae > Mesostigma > Mesostigma viride. Next base: position 1,088,585 of record RPFO01000667.1, on the reverse strand, counting down.
CATAGATAAAATGAGCATAGCTCACCAAGTCATGTCATATCATGTCATGTCATGTCATGTCATGTCATGTCATGTCATGTCATGTCATGTCATGTCATGTCATGTCATGTCATGTCATGTCATGTCATGTCATGTCATGTCATGTCATGTCATGTCATGTCATGTCATGTCATGTCATGTCATGTCATGTCATGTCATGTCATGTCATGTCATGTCATGTCATGTCATGTCATGTCATGTCATGTCATGTCATGTCATGTCATGTCATGTCATGTCATGTCATGTCATATCATGTCATGTCATGTCATGTCATGTCATGTCATGTCATGTCATGTCATTTCATTTCATTTCATTTCAGTCATCCAGTCGATCATGTCGGTCAGCCGCGGTTGGCTCAACACGTTGGGGTCCTCATGTCACATCATCATTTGATAAGGGCGGAAAGCTCAAATAAACCAATGGTGGCAGCTATCTACACGCAATCACGTGACGGACGGCATGGATGCAATAACTCCAATATGATCATCAACAAAACACTTCCTTCCCTGCACGATAAAATGTATACTACTGAGAAACCAAGGGCGGTCGTTCAGCTTCTGAGCGCTGTCAGTTGGCAAAAAGCACCTGTTTGGTTTAGAAATCGATAATAATGCTACGAATACCAATGCACTTACTTCATGGACAGAAGAAAGCCAAAAAACTGCGAATCTACTGCCGCTATCATGACTATTTCAACCGCGCGTGACCAACCAATCAGACCCCCCCCCCCCCCCCCCCCCCACCACCACCACCACCGATGAAGCATGGATAAAGCGATAAAACAAAAAAAAGAAAAAACACGTAAGCACTTACACGTGTACACTGAACTGAACTGAACGAACGCCCGAGTAAACCAGCCTAAACCAGCTACATCAATAACTCAACGTAATTGATATTCGAGCATGTTTTTTGCATTTCTCTCGCCCTATAATACTAGTTTTGCTTAAACGCAGTCGCCGTCCCCTTCCGCAAGGTTCCGAGTGACACCAGAAGAATAAAGGAAGGTACATAACGCGCACCTTGCGACCACTTCTCGCCATGCTAGTTGGGGCGTACTGGAGGAAGTGGCGTCGTAATCCTGCTAAGTATGGCGGGAAGGGGATTGTACGGCAGACATTGTAGATGGATGCCTGCGGCCCTTCGTTTTTGGGAGGGGGTCAAGATGCTCATCCTGTTGTTTGGATTCGTTTTGCAAGGATTACAATTGCTTGGGGCAACTCCCACCACACTTCCACTTGGGGAAGTTGGCGTTATCGGCACGGTTTTGAGGAACGAATATGACCAGTATCGAATTGTCGTCACGGACATTCCGGCTCTGTTGCGGCTGGATCTGGTAAGCTTTCCACTATCGTAACGTTGACCGAAAGGCTCTTTTGGTTATCCAAAAGGAGGGCGAGAGCTGAAACCCAACGTAACAAAGACGGTAGTTTATAAACTGATCCGTATATATATCATAGTATATGCTTCAATGGTAAATTGAATGTGGGCCTCCGTAGCCGCAGTGGCAATCTGCCTGCTCATCGGCGAGGTCTATATGCCGTGCTAGTCTCCACGCCCCTGGAACTGTTAGCCCTCTACTCGACGAAACTTGAATACATCAAGTAGAGTAAGCTACCTGTATCCTCTTGTTGCCGAGAAAGAGAAGCCGGCAGGTTATCGAGGGCATTTGCATTTTGGACCAGCCAGTCCCAGCCCTAGCTTTGTCAAAGTACTGCTTACTGTCACCATAACTTTCCAGTGCTACGTTGCTACGTTGCTTCGTCGACGTGCATGACATTGTACTTGACGAGTTATGTCGTCAGAGTCGGTTGCTGAAATCGTGTTTTCATGCTCCAAATAGCCAGCCCTCTTATAGGGACGTGGAAAGAGTGGCTCTGAAATGCTTGCTGCCAGCCAGGTCTGACATCTCAGCCCACCATTCCACGCGTATCCGACCTCGACGGAACCCTGCTAGATATACAATCAGACCTAGTATAACAGGTGTTTCCTTGAGCAGGCTTCACTTTGAAAAGTTTTCTCCATGAGCAGGTTTCACTGCCAAAAGTCTTGATTATGAGCAGCTTTCACTTTGAGAAGTCTTGTCCATGAAGTTTTGTCCATGAACAGGTTTCAGTAAAAGTTTTTCCCATGAGCAGGTTTCGTTGTGAGAAGGGTGTTCCATGAGCAGGTTTCAGTATGAGAAGGGTTTACTCGTCACCGTCTGTTACTTGCCACATGTCTTGCATTCTACTCAGTGGGCCCCTTGCTAGACCCCCTTAACTACAACCCCCCCTACAACGCCTCCTTTTTTACTACACCCTGTAGCATTGGCCATTCAAAGCAGTAGCACCTCCCCTGATGATGACCAACACCCCCCCCTGCATTCTGCTTACGCCCGCCAGGATGTCACGGGAGGTGACTGCGACCTGTTTGTCTCGGATGGCATCAACGTGCCAACCAAGACGGACTATGTGTGAGTGATGCCGCACACGTGTTCACTATGCTTGTGTGATGCCGCACACATGTTCACTATGCTTGAGTGATGCAGCACACGTGTTCACTATGCTTGTGTGATGCCGCACACGTGTTCACTATGCTTGTGTGATGCCGCACACATGTTCACTATGCTTGAGTGATGCAGCACACGTGTTCACTATGCTTGTGTGATGCCGCACACGTGTTCACTATGCTTGAGTGATGCCGCACACATGTTCACTATGCTAAGCACTGTTTGTGTCGTGCTGCGACCTCGTTGTCTCGGTTGGTTTCCGTAGTGCTTGTGGGGTCGGTGTGCCAACCAAGTGCCAAACGGACTGCGTGTGAGTCATGATGCTAGCGTCTATGTGCGATATGGGGTGCATTTCCACCTCCATTCATCCCCATCCTCCTGAAAAAAGTTGTCAAACACGGATAAGATACCAGCCAGCCAGCCAGCCAGCCAGCCAGGCAGGCAGGCAGGCAGGCAGGCAGGCAGGCAGGCAGGCAGGCAGGCAGGCAGGCAGGCAGGCAGGCAGGCAGGCAGGCAGGCAGGCAGGCAGGCAGGCAGGCAGGCAGGCAGGCAGGCAGGCAGGCAGGCAGGCAGGCAGGCAGGCAGGCAGGCAGGCAGGCAGGCAGGCAGGCAGGCTCGAGCTACCATCGTCCGAATGAGCTTCCAGATTTCGGGCCTGTGCTTTTTGTCTAAATAATACTCATGTAATAGGAAGGAAGAGTTTCTCACAAGGGGCAGAAACCTGGTCTCCTGTCCCTAGGCTGCCAGAGCTTCCCATTCATGTGCTGTGGGCTGGTCATGCTGTGTGCCATGATACAACCCTGTACCCTGTTGCCCTGGTACGCTGCCCTCCCCCTCTGCAGCAAGAGCAACCCCCTTTACTATCCCCCCTCACGCTCCGCTTTCCTTCACTATCTGCCTTTTTATCTATCGTCTCTTACATCTCCCTCCCCCGGATCTGGTCAGCGGCAAGAGCCACTCCCTCGTGTGGCCCGTTGCTTGTTTTCCCTGGCGGCCCATTGTCCACCTCTCACATATCTTATATACTAGAGTATGCTACAGGTACACCATCCATTCCATCCCATGTTCCCCTCCCACTTATGCTCACGTGTCTATTAATTAATTAAGTAATGCTAGAGGTGCATCTTGCAGTGCTGGGCCGTGTGTGCCACCTTTCCCTGGCGGCCCATCGTCCACCTCTCACATATCTTATATACTAAGAGTATGCTACAGGTGCATCTTGCACTGCTGGGCCGTGTGTGCCACCTTTCCCTGGCGGCCCATCGTCCACCTCTCACATATCTTATATACTAAGAGTATGCTACAGGTGCATCTTGCACTGCTGGGCCGTATGTGCCACCTTTCCCTGGCGGCCCATCGTCCACCTCTCACATATCTTATATACTAAGAGTATGCTACAGGTGCATCTTGCACTGCTGGGCCGTGTGTGCCACCTTTCCCTGGCGGCCCATCGTCCACCTCTCACATATCTTATATACTAAGAGTATGCTACAGGTGCATCTTGCAGTGCTGGGCCGTGTGTGCCACCTTTCCCTGGCGGCCCATCGTCCACCTCTCACATATCTTATATACTAAGAGTATGCTACAGGTGCATCTTGCAGTGCTGGGCCGTGTGTGCCACCTTTCCCTGGCGGCCCATCGTCCACCTCTCACATATCTTATATACTAAGAGTATGCTACAGGTGCATCTTGCACTGCTGGGCCGTGTGTGCCACCTTTCCCTGGCGGCCCATCGTCCACCTCTCACATATCTTATATACTAAGAGTATGCTACAGGTGCATCTTGCACTGCTGGGCCGTGTGTGCCACCTTTCCCTGGCGGCCCATCGTCCACCTCTCACATATCTTATATACTAAGAGTATGCTACAGGTGCATCTTGCACTGCTGGGCCGTGTGTGCCACCTTTCCCTGGCGGCCCATCGTCCACCTCTCACATATCTTATATACTAAGAGTATGCTACAGGTGCATCTTGCAGTGCTGGGCCGTATGTGCCACCTTTCCCTGGCGGCCCATTGTCCACCTCTCACATATCTTATACACTAGAGTATGCTACAGGTGCATCTTGCACTGCTGGGCCGTGTGTGCCACCTTTCCCTGGCGGCCTGCATCTGACAGCTGGAAGGTTGCCTCCCTCATGTTCGTTGGCCTCTCATGTCTGCCTATTTATCTGCCTATGTATCTTGTGTCAAATCTCTCATGTCCTTGCCTTTATCCGGCCAGCTGGAAGAGTGACTCCCTCATGTTCCGCGGCGATGAGTACGTGCTGGCGATGGCGGCGCGGCCGGCCGTGTTCTACGCCTCCGTCTTTGGCTTTGACGTGTGCACGTACACGCTCACGGCGCAGACGTTTGCATGTGAGTCGGGGTCGAGTGAATTGGTGTCGTGGCCCGTACTGCACGTGCACGCTCGCCACGCAGATAGTTGCATGTTAGTGGGGTTTGGCGTTTTGTGTAATAGCACTTAATGCGTGTTCACGCTCTCTGTGCCGGCATTTGCATGGGAATGGGGGTGGGGTAGCGTGCCTTAACCGTTGCAAGACAACCACTGGAAAGTTGGTGAATTTAAATTCTCCAAACTTGGAAATTTTAACCCTAGAAACTCGGTGGTGTGGCTCCTATGCATATCTTAACTACGCACCTTATTCGCGCAATATATGAGTTATGCTATTCACTGAGTTATTCTATGCACATCTGAACTACGCGGCTTATTTGCATAATATATCACCGCACAAACGTTTGGACGTCAATGGAGTCGCATGCTTGATGGCATGGCCCTGACTAAGGCTAGGGCTTGCTACCCCTTTTCGAGAAGGGCTCACCCTTGTGAAGCCAAGTATTGTGAGTGCACGCTAACCAAATAGATTAGTACTGTGTTATGCTTGGTGATAGTATTTCTGTTTCTATCATTGTCATGTTGGCAGGTTGCAGTTAATTATATTTCGTGTGTTATTTTTTATTTGATGCTTCTCTGTCTAAAACCCTCGCCCCCTCCGCTCCTCTTGCCCACTCCCTCTTCTGCCCTCCCTTCCCCCCCCCCCCTCTTTCCTCTCATTTCGTGCATTCCCAACCCCCTTTCTCCCCCCACCTGTTCCCACCCCACCCCCCTTTCTCCCCCACCCTCCCACCTCTCCCCCCCGCCAATCCTCTTCTACCCCCCCATCCTGTTCCTTAATCCCTCCACCCCTCCCACCCCCCTCTTCCTCCCCCCAGACAACGTGGTCACGCTCACAAACGCACAGGCCAAGGATGCGACTGTCAAGTCAGGCCTCTACTCCTTCTTCAAGCTTACACTTCCGGCCGACACGCAGTTCTACGCGGTCGACCTCGCGTTCACAAACTTTGTGAGTAAACTTACAGACTTTCACGAAACTTTTGTAAGTAAACATACCACTGCCCGCCAACACGCAGTTGTACACGGTCGACCTCACGTTTCCAGACTTTGTGTGAGTGAGATCACAAACTTTTACAGAGCTTTTGAAACTTAACCCGTCAGTAACCATGTGGTGCGAATCAGAGCGAGGCCCTCCCTCATCCTCTCCCTTGTGGCATCATAGTCCGTTCAAACTAGAAGTAGTATTTGGTCAGCACACGCACACCATAACCACCAGCATTCCTAGTGTTCACCAGCATTCTGCGCAAACATTCCTGTGCCGGTGTGCATGGTGTGCGTATGCTGGTCTCCACCGCCAGATGCATGGTCCTGACCGTGATGATATACCGTTTATGCCCCCCATAGGCCCAATGCCCCTCGCATCAACCCACTCTTCCAGCTGGCCAGAGAGCACAATGACCACCATGTTAGTCTCCACCACCAAGAAAGGTCCACCACCACCAGGAAAGCACGGTCCTGACACTCAAACCCTACACACGCTATACACACCCCATTCCGAACCTCGCAGAACACGATGAACGACATCACCATGCTCGTCTCCACCACCGAGTCGATGGTCCTCAAGGAGCTTCGGCGCGGCGTGATCCCGGACCGCCTCGAGCTGCGTGCGACCAAGGGGACGACCGCCCGCCGCATGCTCTACCACGCGGGGGGGGATGACTACTACCTGGGCGTGTTTGCAGACCTTCAAGTGTACTCGGAGACAGACATGCGCTCGTTCTCGGTCAAGATGTCCTACAGCAATGGTGAGCACCAGGAAAGTGTTTGTTATTGTAGTGAGGGGGGACAAGGGGGTGTTGCTTTTATAAGTGTATTTGGACACGGACGTGCGCTCGTTCTCGATCGGGATGTCTTACAGCGAAGGTGAGCAGAGGGATACTTGCTCTTACGACTTTTCTCGTAAGGAAGCATGAGTACAGGACGTTGACGGTGTCTGTCAGCAAGGGTGACCACGGGGGGGTAGGGGAGAAGTTGCTCTTTGGCAAGCACGAGCGCTGAGTGTATCGTTTTTGTTGCAATACAACGTTTTCACTCTGCATACCAGTTCATGGCACCCCTTGATGACTTGGTGCCCTTGTTGGTTGTGTCCTTGTTGTTTGTTTGTGGCTAACATTTTGGGTGCCTTGGACTGTGCGTGGACTCGGTCAGCACCTCCCTCTTGCTTACCCTGCACACTCCCCCCCCTGCACACCCCTCACACCTTGCCTTGCGCCCATGTCTGATACTTGCATGCACCCTGCCCTTGTCTCTTCTCTGTGGTACTCGTGAGGCCCATCAGTGGTCACCGAGTGCATGGCCTCGGGAGCACTTCCCTCGTGCTCACCCTGCACACTCTTCACACCTTGCCTTGTGTCCTCTATGTCGTTACGTCCGACAGTGGTCACCGAGTGCATGGCCTCAGGCAGCATCCGCCAGTCCCAAGTGTACCCGGGCCAGCTCCAGTTCTTTGCCATCCCTAGGCCCGCCTCCGGCCACATGCTGCGCGTGGAGGTGAGCATCGGCCGCCTGGCGGGCTATCGATAGACTTGTAAATCGTAGTTAGTTGATTCAGTTAGACCGGTAAATGTAGGTGTCCTGTAGACAACGGACATCTATCTGTACATCTATCTGTGCATCTATCTGTACTCAGCGTCGGCCCACCTATGTGTGCATCTGTCTGCACACACACCTATCTGCACACCTATCTGTACGTCTATCTGTACTCAATGTCGGTCCGTCTCTGGGAGCCACATGTACTACTTTGTGTGGAAGCTCTTGTCTAGGTACTTGCATGCCACTCTGGTTGCACCAGGGAACGTGCTGGGCGTGGAGGGGAGCTGTTGGTAGACTGCTTGTGGGCTTGTATAGGCTGGCTCATTCATGTACCGGCTGGCCTACCTACTCTCCATGTACTAGCTAGCATGTGGATACTTGGTGGTCTAGGTATTCCACAAGTCCCACGCTATACGATGCCTCAATAAAACCCTGTCGTGCTGCTGGTGCTGCCGTTGGCGGTGCTGCCATCAGTCATGTTGGCAAATATCACCACCAGGCTGGGCAAGATCCACCTCTTCATTCAATACTGCTTGAAAAAAACTGGTGAGCTTTTTGTGTGCACGCACTGCTCACCACCACGCTGGGCAAAGGGAGCCCATGACCTACCCCTTAAGGAAACCCCCTTGTGCTGCTGCTCTTTCTGTTGCTGCCGTTGCTGCTGCTGCTGCTGCTTCTGCTTCTGCCGCCTCCGCTGCCCCACAGGTGACCACCACGCTGGGCGAGGTCCACCTCTTCTCCAGCCAGCGCTACACGCACCCCCTCAACGCTGAGCAGTCGACGATCACCCGATCCTCCTGCGCCTTCTGCGCGGTCGAATTCCCCTGGGACCCTGGCGTGCGTCCCGAGACGACCGGGTACAGCTGCGCGCCAGGCGCATCCGCGGGGGGGGAGGTGTACTTCGCAGTTTATGGATACGCCGCCACGCGTGCTTCCACGTTTTTGCTCACAGCCTGGGACGTCCCAGGTGAGCGGGTGGACTCTCTGGTGTGAACTCTCTGGCAGGGACTCTCTTGTGGGAACTATCTCTGGGGAACTCCCCCGCGCAAACTCTCTCTCTCTCTCTCTCTCTCTCTCTCTCTCTCTCTCTCTCTCTCTCTCTCTCTCTCTCCTCTCTCTGTCCATCTCTCTCTCTCTCTCTCTCTCTCTCTCTCTCTCTCTCTCTCTCTCTCTCTCTCTCTCTCTCTCTCTCTCCTCTCTCTGTCCATCTCTCTCTCTCTCTCTCTCTCTCTCTCTCTCTCTCTCTCTCTCCTCTCTCTCTCTCTCTCTCTCTCTCTCTCTCTCTCTCTCCTCTCTCTGTCCATCTCTCTCTCTCTCTCTCTCTCTCTCTCTCTCTCTCTCTCTCTCTCTCTCTCTCTCTCTCTCTCTCTCTCTCTCTCTCTCTCGCCTCTCTCTCTCTCTCTCCTCTCTCTGTCCATCTCTCTCTCTCTCTCTCTCTCTCTCTCTCTCTCTCTCTCTCTCTCTCTCTCTCTCTCTCTCTCCTCTCTCTCTGTCCATCTCTCTCTCTCTCTCTCTCTCTCTCTCTCTCTCTCTCTCTCTCTCTCTCTCTCTCTCTCTCTCTCTCTCTCTCTCTCTCTCTCTCTCTCTGTGGAACTAAGTTTCTTGGCTCTCTGGTTGTTTTTGCCTGGTCTGTTTTCTCTGTTTCTCTTATCTGTTGCCTCCGGTTCGGCGGCCGGCCCGCGGCGTGCCAGGTGCGCATGCAATATGATCTGGTGGGCGATGGTGCACTCTATCTCTCACCCATGCCCAGAGCGCCTGTCTCTCTGCTGCTGCTCTATCTGTCGCATATGCTCATCACCCATGCCCAGGGCACTGCGCCACCCTGTGGAGCTTCCCATCTCCACGATGTATGACATCAACGCTGGCCTCTGCAACCCTTGCCCACTTGTTTGTGCCCACAACCCCCCAGCACCTACTCCAGAGCGCGGCATGTCGCACGCCTCTTTATTCCTGACCACTCGTGCTTCCTCCCACCCCTATCACCCATGCCACCACCGCCACCGCCGCCACCGCCGCCGCCGCCGCTGCCACCACCGCCACCACCACCACACCACCACCACCACCACCACCACCACCACCACCACCACCACCACCACCACCACCACCACCACCACCACCACCACCACCACCACCACCACCACCACCACCACCACCGCCGCCGCCGCCGCCGCCGCCGCCACCACCACCACCACCACCACCATTATATTACTCTCTGCTACTTTTATGTACTAACATATACTAATGTTTTACTGCCTCTGCCCTTTGCCATCCCCAGAGCACTGCGCGTGGCGCCCGTCCTGCCGCAGCTGCCAGGAGCTAGGCGACGAGTGCACCTGGTGCAGCCGCGATGGGGGGTACTGTGACGGCGCCAGCACGGCGCTGGCCAGCCCATCCGAGTGCAAGCCGGTGGTTACATGTCCGCGGGAGGGTACATCCACGGGTGAGCTCCGGGCGTGCTAGTTTATACTACTAAATCATTAATTTGCTTTGATGCTTAACCATAAACGTCTACGGGTGAGCCCTGGGTGTGCTAGTATCATATTACTAAATCATTTAGTTTGCTTGGAAGGTTAACAATTAACGTCCACGGGTGAGCCCTGGGTGTGCTAGAATCATGTAGACCAGTAATTTGTGAATAGATGTTCAACAAATATGTCAACGGGTGAGTCATGGGCGTGCTAGGATTACAAATGATTATGCTTTCATGAGATGGGCGAAAATAATGGAAGTAACTATGAACGTCCATATGTGAGCCCTGGGCGGCTAGGATTGTAAACAGCTTCGCCAATCAGTGGATGAAGTCAACAATCAACGTCCACGGGTAAGCCCCAGGGTGTACATCGCAGGGGGGTGCTCCGCGATGTGGCCCGTAGGGGTGGGGTGGGGGGCGGGGTGTGCCCCAGAGGGGGGTGGTATAATAAACAGGATTATTTATTTGGATTAGAAGCTCATCTAATCAGGTGGCATGGGTCGCGGATCATGGTGAACATGCTGATGGTGAGATACCTACCAGAATGCCTATACACCTAGGGTAAGATCGCAGATAGCTGAGGTCTAACTGTTACTTTATAATTTGCCCCTTTACACCGTGACGGGCGCACACAGCGGACCCATGCTACGCGCTGGACAGCTGCGAGCAGTGCGCGTCCACCGCCGGCGCCGACTGCGGCTGGTGCACCTATCGCGGCGCGGGCAGCGTGTGCGCGGCGGGCACGCAGGACGGGGCGGACAAGGGATACTGCAGCAAGTGGCTGTTCTCGGCACTGGCGGGGGAGTGCGAAGGTGTGGTTCTATTTTTAGCCCACTTGGTTCGCTAGAACCCTGCTCCTGCATACGTTCCATGGGTCCTTGCGTGTTGCTGGTCGACGTGCTCACGTGTCCTGCTGGTCGCCGTTCCAGTGGATAGCAATCACGCTCAGTAGTGTTGTCGGCACTGGCAGGGGAGTGTGGGGGTGATAATAAATCGACTAACATTAGCCTGCTATGTCAGTTTCGTCTTAGCCTGCTAGCTTTATTGTGGCAATGCTACTGGATCCCGCGGTGTGTACCGTGCTGACGTGGTCATAGAACCGTTCTTGGCACTTGCGGGTGATTGCGAGCGTGTGTGCGTTGTATACCAGGCTGAATGCGTTGTAGAGTGAGTACGTTGCATATTATACACCGTGTGGTGTTCAAGGCACGTCTTCTCTCCAGCGGAGTTCACTATAGTGGTGCGCTTGTTTAGGTAGCTAACGCACGTCCTCTCTCCAGCGGAGTTCACTGCAGTGGTGCTCTTGTTTAGGTAGGTCGGTAGATAGGTTGATTGGTTACATGAAATACGAGCGGCACTCAGGGCTAGTGGCACATGCTCTCTGCACTAACCAAGGAGTGCAAGGGTGACCTTGTTTTTTAGCCATCTGGGTCCTGCGTAGCCCGTCCTTTCCTTGCACTCTTTCGGCCTAACCCGCCTGCCACCATTCACCCACCTGCCACCTTTCATGCACCTGTCGTCTGCCACCTGCCACCTTTGACCCGCCACCCACATGTCCCCATGTCATCGATCACCCGCTACCTGCCACCAGACGTGTGCAGCGTCCACTCGGGCGGGAGCGATCTGGACGCAATCTGTGGGGGGTGCCTCTCAGAGCCGTCCTGCGGCCTCTGCTTCTCCGGTGGCCGCCTCGAGTGCGTGTCGGGGACCAAGTCCGGTCCCGCGCTGCCTGGGACCTGCGACGACGTCGGCGACGCGTGGGTGGTCACGCTCGCCGAGTGCCTGCGCATCAACCGCACCCCCTCGTGGACACAGCCGGTCACGCTAGGGTCCTCCGTGACTGAGACCTATGTGGTCATGGGCGAGTTTGCCCAGGGGGCCGTCCAGCTCACTTGCGTCCGCAACACCCCGGACGCCGAGGCCCGCAACGTCCACACGGCCCCGGTTGTCGCCTGCCCCGCGTCCGCGTACGCCGCCTCCCTGGGAACGTCCCTCCAGGGCGGGATGGACGTGGTCGCGTGGCTGGACGTGACGCCCCAGTCGGTCCGGGGCCTGGTGGCCCGCGCCAGCATCAGCGGGGTCCCTGTCCCAGGCACGGAGCTCGCTGGGGAGGTGTGGTCGGCGCTCGAGGTCGCGGTCTCGGGTAACACGCGGTCGCTGGTGTTCCTCACGGGGCTTTGCGACCTCCCGGACAGCGCGCGGCTGTTTTATTACATCGCGTTTGACGTGTACCAGGAGGAGGCGAACGAGCGGGTCGATGCCTCCATCTCGTTCCAGCCAAGGAGAGGTGAGTTGTCGTCCCAACTTTAAGCCCATTCTGGGGACTACTGTAAGTATAAGGTAGTATAGTAGTAAAATAGTATAGCAGTATAGCAGTATAGTAGTATAGTAGTATAGTAGTATAGTAGTATAGTAGTAATGTAGTGTAGCAGTGTAGTAGTACAGTAGTATAGTAGTATAGTAGTATAGTAGTAAAATAGTATAGTAGTATAGCAGTATAAATATAAATATAGCAGTATAATATAAATAGTATAGCAGTATAATATAAATAGTATAGTAGTATAGTAGTATAGTAGTATAGTAGTATAGTAGTATAGTAGTAGTGTACTTCTGTGATCGTGAGTATACTAGTTTATTCGGCGGAGCCCATTTACAGAAGAACCAAAGGTTCGAAGAAAGGGCCAATCGAAGAAAGCCGATCTGTTTGGAGAGGTGCGTGAAGAGCGGACGCACTGAGACGATTTTTATTGGCGTCTACTAAATGAAGCTTGCCCTTTCCTCGAACCTTGGTTCACAAAGGTTCGAAGAAAGGGGGGCCTCTTCCGGAAATGGGCTCCGCCGAAAACAGTGTTAACATGAAAGTTCACGCACGCACGTTACTTGATGTATTCTTTTCGACTCTCCTAGTCTTCTTGAGCAGGTTGACGCATCCATCTCGTTCCAGCCAAGAAGGGGTGAGTTGATCTTTGATGAACTTTTTCTTCTTTGCTATTTACTCATACTATTATTTTTTAAGATCACTGAGCTCCCAAGAATACCAGCATTTGATTGAACACAGTAAGTGGAGCCCTGCCACAAATGCAGCAGTTAACAGTGGCCTTAAGGTTTCTCAATCCGCACGCGGAAGCAAGAAGCCTCCAGGGTGGGAGGGAGGGGAAAGAAACAGTTGCGGATCATTGCCTGCCTAGCTTGCTTAAGGCATGGCCCGCCGACACACAAGCTGACATCATCCTAAATTAAGTAACACCGGCATGCGTCACACGCCGGCCTGAACAGTGCTGAAAACGCCACTACAAACAACGTGGCCACGCACCCCCAGGCTAGTGCGTTAAGCGTACAGGTAGTTGTACAAGGTTCCCAAGACTGACAAACATAAAACTCGCCCATCGACCCCTTGGGCCGGTCCGAATCCACTAAACAATAATTAATCAAGACTCACTAAAGAACCCAAATCAGCCAAAGATTCGTTAAGCAACCAGCCGACCCTACAGGTCCCCACCTAACCTCAGCTGGTGCAACCAAACACGAATCTTTGCAAGCAAGTTGTATAAAACCTACAATTAATTTTCTCGGACCACTTATTAATAGCCACCGACCCTTATAAACAACCGGGTCATCCAAGGAAAATCCGGGCGAACAGGAAACCCTTTGTACAGATCGAATTAGTCAGCCCATGTCGCAGACAGCCTTCCACATCCAGGGCCCAGGCCAAGGCATATAGCGGCCCTATCTTTCCCGCATGCGTTAATTAAACTATATTCAGAGAAAACCGATAAGTTTAACTTTAAACATTCTGGGGCTATTACGAACATTCTGGGGCTATTACAAGCATTCTGGGGCTATATGAATATTCTCTTCTTCTCTCCTCACCCCCTTGAGCGGGTCAATGCCTCTATCTCGTTCCAGCCAAGGAGATTTGAGTGTCTGAGCTTGTCCTCTGCCTACTAAAGTGCCTCTGGTTCATTCCAGATGGATTCTTAAGTCAATAGGTGCCTGCTTTTCATGTAGCCCAGAAGGGGTGTGCTTATCTATAAAGTATTTCCTCTATGTGTCATGGTGGCCCAGAAGGGGTGAGCTCATCTATAAAGTATTTCCTCTATGTGTCATGGTGGCCCAGAAGGGGTGAGCTCATCTATAAAGTATTTCCTCTATGTGTCATGGTGGCCCAGAAGGGGTGAGCTCATCTATAAAGTATTTCCTCTATGTGTCATGGTGGCCCAGAAGGGGTGAGCTTATCCTCTATGTGTGGCCGTAGAAGACGCCCCCTACCCATTCCCCCCCGCCTGCCCCAAGTCAGTCCATGGATCCACCATACCCACTAAACTTAAGCACATGTCTCCCTCTAACCTGCTTTCTCCCCTCCCAACCCACCCCTTCAAATGCCTCCCTCCCCGAACTCCCCCCCCCCCCCCATGCAACCTTCACCCCGATCTCCCCCCTTTCTCCCGCGCCAAAAAAACACAAAAAAAACACAATCAACTTCCTCCCCACCCCACCCCACCCAACAGTCCCCGGCACCATGACCCTTCGAGGCCCCGGGTCCACCGTGCGCTTCGCCGGCCCGGACCAATTCCTCTGCTGCTACCAGACACGCCACTTCGTGCTCGAGGGTCTCGATGCCGACGGCTCCCCCCTGGCCGCCCCCCTGACCATGCGGCTCAGGGTGACCGCGGGGCTCGGCCCCGGCGCCAACCCCCGTCTCCCCGACGACCTCCTCACGGGTCTGCAGGTCTACGTGAGGGAAGGCGCATGTGCGCAGGCGTCTGCGTTTGACAAGTGGGCCCACGGCAGCAACGCGAGCTTCCTGCTCCCGACGTCAACGAACGCGGTGCCTTGGCTGGTCTCGGTGGTGGCGGTTCCTGGGGGCGCGCTGGACGGGCGCCAGGTGTTCCTCATGCTCGACGCAGGTGGGTGGCATAATTCTACTGGCACCCGTGTCGTAAAGCATGTAGTGGCAGCACCAGAGCACACGTGCCAGGTGTTCCTCATGCTCAGTGTATTCAGTAACGCTGGTGTCCGTAGCGCGTGTGTACCATGGCAGCGGTACATCAAAGTATGTTCAATAGCATCCGTCCAATCCCCCACTGCCCTTGGTTACATCCAACATCGCCTCTCCCCCCCCTCGCTCCCCACTCCCCTGTCCTCGCCCCCCCCCCCCCCGTACGTGTGCAGAGTACGTGAACGGGACCGGCGAATCCGGGCTGGACCCCTGGATCATCGCGGGTGAGTGTTTTGACCGCTTTGTATACCATTCTCCGTGTTGCTGGTCGCCGTTCCAGTCGATAGCAATCACACTCAGTAGTGTTGTCGGCACTGGCAGGGGAGTGTGGGGGTGATCATAAATCAACTATCATTAGCCTGCTATGTCAGTTTCGTCTTAGCCTGCTAGCTTTATTGTGGCAATGCTACTGGACCCCGCGGTGTGTACCGTGCTGATGTGGTC
>RPFO01000667.1:945720-1068220 GCA_009746045.1 Mesostigma viride | reverse complement strand
CCCCCCCTGATGCTTGCTGTATCAACCAAAAGTCACATACTTCGTCACACCCCATTTGGCATCACAAATAGTAATGTAAGAAACCTGTACTACACTCGCAAACGCCACCGCCACCGGTCACGTCCAGGTGCCATTCCTTGACGCTCATCGCGGGCCCCACCGCCACCGCTCACGTCCAGGTGCCAGGTTGTCAGTCTGGTCGTTATGTGTATGCAAGTTAGCAATGGCGGGCTTCAATTAATCGCCGGTCAAACCTGCCCCAACCGAATGACGTGCCAACAATGGGAGCAGGAACTCTTTGATGCCATCCTCGCGCTGATATCCAACGACGCCTTATTTGCCTGTGGAACAGCCTTTGACCAATTTGCCCACTGTCCCAAGGACAGTGGAACGCTGGCCAACAAATGCGCCTGCTACACAGAACAGCTGTCCATTTTCAACTCGCTAACGCTTGGTGGTGGCACGAAAAGAACGTATGACGACCAACTGCCAGATTGTCAACGACTGGCTCGATGTGCTATTTTCTCGATTGCTCGTTTCTCAAAATAAATCAGAAAAGTCATTTTTTTATTTATAAAAAGTTATAATTACAGCATGACCATGACATCATCTCATGGCACCCATTTCCTGGCACTGTGGCAGTGGGTCTACTTGTTTGCCGCTATCGGAGTCATGGACCGAACATACTCCAATGACTTGGTATCACTGCAGTCACCATGGTAAGTCTATTATGTCGCGATCTTGCAGGAGTTTCGCCATCACCTTCCGAATCCACAGTTACAGGGCATCGGACTTCCTCGAGTACTGAATAGTACCACTCTATGATCCATGTGCAACTACATCCACTGAATCAATTGGCTCTACGAAATTCTTATGGGCAGCTTAGGCACGTTGATAGTCCACTCTCCTGCAAAGCATGCAGGAATTTGGTGTGTCGACAGACAAGTGGCCAGTCTTCATCGTGTGTGATCGGTAGCGTCCTAATGAAGTTCGGCTCGCGATTAATCCTTGCATGATGTTTGAACCAGTACACGGCTGCACTTCTGGTAAGTTGTACGCATTGAGACACAATGTGTGAGATCCATGCAACATACTCGATCTATCTCCTATGGTTTCCTTACTCTTCTTCGTCAATACAATGTTCTTACAAAATGTCAAACCCATTCTAATTTTCCAATTTCTAGGGTACCCAACCATGCCAGAAAAATTGATCTTGTGGCGCTTTGTACCCTCCCTATTTAAAATGCTCGGTTTCTTGCTAAATGCTGACTGGAGAGGTACAAAGTTTCCCCCTTCGTCATCGACCGCGTCATCTCATCTTGCATAAGCCTCGTCCGCGTCTAGCTCGCCTTGCATGGCCTTCTGCCTGCACACAAGATGCATAGGCAACGCTGAAACAAGGAAATCAAGACCATAGACGATCATACTTCTAATTAGATCGCCGGCTGAAAAAGGATGCTGGATGAAAATGACAATAAAACCGTGGCAGATTCCTAAAGCATGGCAGATTATAAATCAATGTCGCGTTTTTTATTATAAACCAATGTTGCGACCACCATTGGTGTTCCTTGCATAGAGGCTTCCCTGGCATAGTCCACCACTATCCTTAGGAGTTTGACCGTTGACACTGTCCTCAGCTTTCTTTCATTTCATCACGCTCTTTTTGATCACATTGGACAGATTCACCCGCTAGACAGACTTTGTGTATATATATTCAACCAGGACTGTGGGAAACTTTGCGAACCGAAGTATGAAAATCCCTGAAGGCCTTTGTGGCCCTGTCGCCATCGCCCCGCACCTGCCTACCACCGCCAGTGGCTTTCCTTGTGGTGCCTGTGCTCTCGCGCCCTCTTCCCTTCATCCAACATCCAGCTGTCATGAAAGACGCGACGCGCATTCGCTGTCGCCTTTGGATCGACCAAAGGACACGCACTTAGAACTAACCCTAGTCTTACGAAGCAAACTTGAAAGAGTTTCTCGTGCAGCTTAACGTCCTAGGACCGTAACTCAAGCTACGGTTGCTGAAATTTCAGAGTTAGTAATAGTCCAGCAACGGCGCAAAGAACCAAGACGTACTCATGAATTTTACGACTTTTCCGCGACACTTCCGCGACTTCAGTACTTTCCGTCACCCTTGACATGTTGTCGTACAATACTGCACATTTACGCCAATAGAAACTCGCCTCCAGTAATATATCTTGATAGAATCATGCCTCTTATTTAATTTTAAGCTACCTCTTAATTAATCTCAGCCCCCGTCTCTGAGAAATTGTGAATTTGAGAAACGGAGCCAGATTGTCAACGACTGGAGAGACTTTCGGGTCGCCCCTCGGTTTCTGGTGGGCTGCTCATGGGATTCTCCTCAATACGCTCAAGGCTACGCGCAGCGCAATCTGACGGCCACATGGGATTCAACTGTGCAGGCATAACTGCCAACCCTCTTACAAACTGCACCTGTGGTAACCGATGCCCGTCCCCGCCCCCGCCCCCGCCTTCACTCGCTGCGGCCCCGCTAGTCTGCCCGAACCGGACTACCTGCCAGGCATGGGAGACCAAGCTTGCCGATGATGTCTTTCATGCGATTTCAGAAGTGGGCTTCGTCGCTTGTTACCAGGCCTTTGACCAAACTACCCGCTGCCCCAAGCCCAGCGCATCGCTGGTCGACAAATGTGCCTGCTACCGAGAGCAGATTATCATGTTCAACACGCTTTCGGATAACGGCAGAGGAACATATGATGACCAGCTGGTTCAACTGTCGGGTTGCGACACTACCTTCCTGGCGGGCTGTTCCCTGGATTCCCCTCAATACCTCCAGGGCTATGCGCAGTGCAACTTGACGGCCGAATGGGACGTCCTTGTGCAGCGCATCACTCCCCTCTCGCTGCCAACTTGCTCATGCTCTGGCAAGTGCGTTTCCTCGCCACCAGCGATGCCTCCCCCACCATCGCCCCCACCGCCTCCTTCGCCACGACCACCTCTACCACCACCACCACCACCACCACCACCACCACCACCACCACCACCACCACCACCACCACCACCACCACCCACCACCACCGCCGCCGCCGCCACCATCACCATGGCCGCCCCCTCCTGCAGGTACGCATGGCACCCTGTCTAGCGTTCTTACTCTGCTGGCATTTCTGCATTGTTGCCGCAGTCATACAATAGCTGCCTCTGTACAGCGATTCTGCCGCATGCTAAAGTCGTCTTCTCTGCTGCTGAAACACAGTTGACTCTTTTATGGGGGGAGGGGCTCTTATCACAGCTGATTTTATGCATGCTTAGTTTGTTGGAATGTGGCGCCTGGCAGATAAACACGCATGTGCGGGCCGGGCACAGCATGGTTGTGCCTGCCAATCAATTTTATCACACGAATGTGTTTTGCGAAATTGTTTTGCGAAATATCAGTCTCCATGACCCTCGCTCTGTCTGTGGAAATGTACGGCTCTGAGGTTCTTGCCTTAGAAATTTTGTGCTATGGTCAGCAGGCAATGCTTGGCTACACTTTCACAATCTCCCCCTGGGGTCACCCTCGCAGTTGTACAACAATGCCCGCCCCTTTCCTAGAAGCAGCGGGCCTTGACTGTTGGAGTTGACACCCATCCTTCAATTTGAATGCCCTTAGCTTCCACTTAGCAATCATTGCATATGCATGGGGCGCCCTGTGTTAGATTGTTTGGGATGTTGGGGTTAACAACCTCTTTGAGTTGATAGCCTGTCTAACTTCCTCTGCAAATGTCCCTCACTTTCTTCCTCCTGATAACATGCACCGGCCGCCCCTCTCCCAGCGGGCGGCTTCCTGGCCCCCCCCATGCTGCGCTACTCCGAAAGAGGCTTTGGCGGCGTTCCCCCTTCCCCCGCCGCCGCCATAGGGCCCAACAACGTCATCACCATCGTCCGCAGTCTGTTCGGGAAATCATTGTACCGCGTCTACACCAAGCAGCCCTGGCTGCAGGTCAAGCAGTCCTTCTTGACCCAGTTCCACCGCTCCAACACCATCTGCCGGACGGGCCCCTTCCAGGGTGCCCCCCACGCCACCTATGACCACCTGGCCGACCGCTGGCTGATCATGGAATACGCGCGCAATGCCACGGGCGGCAGCGGCGGTAGTACGCCCAGCCACTACCTGTGCCTGATCGTTTCCCTCACAGGCATCCCCTACGGGCTGCTCTACCGGGGTGTCGCGGTCGCGCTCCCTGGGGGGGACCCTGGGGACGCCCTGGCGTTCGCGTCGCTGCCGGACGCGTTCTATGTTGGGACAGGCGAGGACCCGCCCGCGGTGTACGCGCTGGACCGCGCGCGGATGCTAACAGGCGGGTCCCTGCGCCCCACGGTGCATGTGCTAGTGCCGGCGCACACGGGCGCGGTGCTGCGCGGGCTGATGCCGGCCCACCTGGCGGGGCGGCCCAGGGTGGGCAGCGCGTGCGGGTACTTCCTTCGGCCGATCGACGATGAGCTGGCGGTTCCCTCCGGCGCGTCCACGAATCCCCGCAATGATTTCGTGGAGGTGTGGCGCCTCTGCCCCTCGTTTGACACCCCAGCGGCGGCCGATTTCGGCCTGGAGGCCCTGGTGAGCGTGTCCGAGTTTTCTGCTGGCGTATGCGGGGATGCGGGCCTGCAGGACACGCCCTGCGTTGCACAGCCAGGGTCGACGGTGGTGTTGGCGCCGTACCATCGGGGGCTGACAGGCAAGGCGTCGTTTCGGAGTTTTGCGGACGGCCACGATTCGCTGCTGGCGACATTCACCGTCAACTCGGGCAACAACACGGTGAGTGATGGGGGCCATCATTGAATGACTATGGATGTGCCCAATGGAGGTGCTTGAACTATGTTGTGAGAAAAGAGGTCTGGGTTATCTTGGCGTATGTGCCCACGTTGCGGCGACATCACTATCCAGGCAATGTTTCTATCTGACATTCCTATTCGAAATTTCTATTTCCTATCTGGTGACATTTTACGATAGGGTGGCATCGTTTTACTCGATCTTATCTAGCAGTTTGTTTTTCATCAAGCGGATCACTGAACAGGCACAGGCAGCGGCATGACGACGTACCCCTCTGGCTGGAACAGTGGCATATATGTATGTATCTATCGAGAATGATTATGGTTTACATACTTACTACTATTTTTTTCTGTTATTACTATGTATGATATTCGGTGGTATCTAAACAGGCCTCGTGTTGGACAGCAGGATGCCCACAAGGGGATGCTTTGTCTGCTGCAAGACATCTCGATCAGTGTCTTAGGGGCCACTCTTCCCGAGGCAAGAAGCGCAAGCAGCAGAAAAAATGAAAAAAACTCTCTGTTTATTTAACGGGTTAACCCAAATGACATCCGTAGGGATGTTGATGAACCCCTGGAAGGCCTTCACTGCCACGCAGGGTTAAAAATAAACAGAGAGTTTTTTTCATTTTTTCTGCTGCTTGCGCTTCTTGCCACGGGAAGAGTCGCCCCTAAGACACTGATCGAGATGTCTTGCAGCAGACAAAGCATCCCCTTGTGGGCATCGTGCTGTCCAACACGAGGCCTATTCTTGCACACCGACTCATAGTGGTCAGTGTCACCTACGGAACTTGCACTCACGTAGATGGCCGCGCGTAGTCCTATGGTTAGTCCTGTCACTCATACTACTAGAAGGTGCGTGATCACAATGCTGAGCGGCTCCGTGATTTCTGAGCGGCTCTGTGATTTCTTGGGCCAGACCTTGCTCCTGAAGAATCGTCAACGCACTAGGAACCTCTCCAGGGAGGCAGGGACCATATGCTGAGCCGCTAACGTATATGTCTCTCAGAGCATGTAAGTGCCCCTGAGAGCACTAATGTAATGCCCATGTGAGCGTGAATGTGAGTGCCCCTGGTTGTGGCACCTTGATCCCAATTTTTATTGAGCATGCCCAAGTGTGCACAGGAACTGTAAACAACGTGGGTGCTAACGCTCCTATTTGTTGCCAAGTGCCCATTAATGATGTAAACAGTGCTGCTACGAAGTGCATCAATCGAATTGTCTCTAATGAAATGAATAAAGTTACGAGAATTCGGATGATTGCACTAGCATGCAGGAATGTTAATGAACCTCTACCCAATCTGTTGTGCCTTCAAGGATGTACCGACATACTGACAGAGATCTACTATCAGGCTGCACCCAGGCGTGATATACTGTCTCCTTGGGTTGCGGATGATCTATCTTGATATCTAATACAGTTATACTGTATTACTATTATTGTGTATACAGTGGCACATATAGTAATCTAACCCCCATACCTCGGCATATCTTGATATCTGTTCCAGCCCACAGTGGTCCATCCAATAAAGCTGACCAAGTCGTCGTGCATTAGCTAGGGTCCTCCACAACCCCCCTCTACGGTTTCCTCCTCATACTACTATAGAGCTCGCATAGCAGCATTGTCACCACTCACCCACTTGTTCGCAGGATTAGCAAATAGAAATGGTGAGAGTACTCTTATCTCCTCATAGCAACTCACTGGCAGGTGCTGTTCTTTTCCTCATGCGCACTGGTCAACCTCGCAGGCCGGCATCATGTGGGTGGAGCTGCGCCGATCGGTCGACCCGACGTCAGGCATTGCGGGCCCCTGGGAGAGGTCCCAGGACGGGGTCCTCCCCTACGACGGGGCGCACCGCTGGCTCCCCCACGCCGCGTTGGACGGAGAAGGGAACGTTGCCCTCGGCTACTCCGTGGCGGATTCCAGCAGGAACGTTTACCCCAGCCTGTACTATACCGGTAGGGTCGCGTTTGCGCCACCTGGCAGCATGCCGAGTCCCGAGACGCTTCTAATCGCCGGCACGGCGGCGTCCGCCACCTCCTCGTTTGGCGGCCAGAGCAGCATGGCGGTGGACCCGATGGACGGCTGCAGCTTCTATTTCGTGGGTCCCTGGGAGACCAGGGCGTCGCGCTCGGCCACGTACATCGGGGCCGTTCACTTTCCCAGCTGCAAGGGTAAGCGGGGTGGCGCGGGTGGCTAGAGTTGTGTGAACTAGTTATCATTGCCTTTGCCAAGAGTTCTGTATAAGAGATTCTGCTGTATGAGTTCCTGAACTTTTCTACTAAATTCATGCACGTTCAGAGGTAGGCATTATGGATTTAATAATGTGCTATATTATTATAACAGGCTGGTAGTGAAGTGTGAATGTACCCATCAGTGTGCTATCATGCACACCATGGTCCAGTATTGAATGTTAGACGAATGTTTTGACCGGCTGTCATGAAAAGGAAAAGGGATAGCGACTTTGGTTGCACAACCACTGGGCTATCGCCTTATGCCACCTGAAAGAGTAGTTTGCAAATTGAGCCAGCATCATGCACAGACCTGCCAATGATACTGGCACGCCCAAAGCTCACAGCTCTGATGCATGCTGTTCAGCCATGCACCGCTCCTGCCATGATCATTTCTGAAGTAGCTTGAGCGGGCTACAAAAAAAATGATTTGTACCAACAGTCACCCCATGCAGGCTCTGCTGAGTCACGTATGGCTGCTGGTTGAAGCCTCCCATACCTGCGGTGTACCGCTTCACACCACTGGCATTGGCCATCCGTGCAGGCTCCGCCCAGTGGTCCTCTAACACTGACATCGGTGCTCCGCCACGTGTTCCTCTCATGCTGACATCTGTGCAGGCTCCGCCCAGTGTTCTTCTAATGCTGACTGTAACGATGGCCAGTTTTGCTCCCTGGACAAGTGTCGTGATGGCGCGTGTGTTAGCGAGCCGGACCTTTTATTGTGTCAGTATGGGGAGGTTTGTGACGAACAAAGCGACAGCTGCATACCCGGTGCTTAAGTCTTGAGCAGCATGTCCAGCCCCACCAGTCAGGGAATGTATGAAGTAACTAATAATCAATCTGCGTGTAGGATGCGTCACGTGAGCATAGATTAGTTTTCTCAAATCGTCCTCAGTGGGATGGAATAGTAGGAATGAGATCATTCTAGCTGGGAATGTATATACGTGGATGACATGCCGTACAAGTGGCAATTTGGCACCTGGCAACGGGCACTAGCCCGCGGTTAGTGATAATTTTCGACATGTCAGATGTGTCAATGCGATATGTTTGTTGCTAAGGTGCTGTGGGTTTTTCTGCACGGGCCTGTCACCGCTGCTGTCTATTGAAAGCTAGCGCCATTCCAGTGCCCAATTTTGTATACCAGGCTCCCGGTAACAATGTGGGTTGTCCACGTGCGTGGACATGCTACTATTCATAGAGGTTCCCACCGAATTGTCAAAACAACTCCCTTATTTATGGACTGGATCGGTGTTGATTCCTTGGTGTTGAAATCCTTGCCCCCATCGCCCTCATTGGTGTTATGGCTGGAGGCTACCCGCCTTCCCCCATGCATGGCTCGCGGGGTAAGGCTGGACCGCCCCTGCTGCTCCTCACCTTTGAATACATGGCGGACAAGCTGCTGTATCTCAAAAGTCACGTACAAGCGGCTCGTGGGGACCCCCTACACGCTGGACGACGACTTGACCCTGGCACAGCAAAACACTAGACGATGAAATAACGACTCGTATAAGACTATAAGTTAGTACGACTTGTCTTTTTTACGACTCTGCTATGTACGGGAACTATGCTGTAATTGAGCTTCTATACGAGGCGTAAAGATTACGAATCGTTTTTTTACGACTCGTATTATAGTAGCATTAAAATTAAATTGTAACATATCTCAGTTGGTTTTATGGGCATCAGGTATTATGGGCGCACATGCGCGTGGGACGAGCCACGAGCCACGAGGTAGCCATGGCTGACGGTGGAGCTCATAACTTTCACGTTTGAGCACCGAATTCAGCCGTGAATATCACTATCGCTTCATCTTTCTAAGACGCACATGCTGATATAATTTTCCGAATCTAAAACGCAATATATGACGAGCAAACGCTCCTCGACGCAACGCAGTTTAGCGGATGCGCTTGGCCATGAAAATGCGGCAGCTCAGGCTGCAGCTTTGCCCTCAGATCCGGCAGGCAGCGGTGACACTAGTCGAGCACTGGTGGTCGCCCCGAACCCTCCCGGGCTCACTGCATCGCCTGACCCTAAACGCACCCGCTCAGCCGACAAAACAGGAGGGTCTTCACGCCCCTCGGAACCGCGCTTTCGGCCCCAACCTTTCCAGGTCAATGATCACGACTGGACCAACATGTCTCCGTCCGATGCTATGCACTGCATCTTCTACGGGGGCTACGCCTCGCTTTACGACCTGTGCCTCCATCTCCACGACACGTACCAATCGCCTCCTCTGCACCGACGGCCGCCGCTGGCACAACGTCAGCATGGTTTTCGCATCCCCCCGCCCCCGCCTCCAGCATGCCATCCTCAACTCCCTTCTCCAGCGCTCTGACGGCGAGATCTGGGCTCCATCCATCTCCGCCCCCACCCTTCGTTCCATCCTTACGGAAGCCTTTCAGCAGCACGTGACCCCCCTTGCCGCCGATGTGGCAGCAATGGGGGGCACGCTGGCTACTGAACTTCCTCACCTCTCCACCACCGCCGACTCCACCTCCACTGCCATTTCTGCCTCCACTGCCGACATCAAAGCCCAGCTCCTCGACCTCGACCAACGCCTTCAAGCCACCGCCACCGCCCTTGAGTGCTTGCATGACACCACCGGCCTCACCGCCCAGGCAGTGAAGGACATCGCCGCCCAGCCGGCACCTGCTGGCCCGGCCGGTGATGCACCCACCACGGTCCTGGGCGGACTTGCTTAAGCATCACACCACCTCCACCACCTCCACCATCGCGGCACAACTCAAGCAACAAGCTTGCCCTCGACCTTCGCGAGGAGGCCGACATCACCCAGCGCAGCCACAATGTCATCGTCAAGCACTTCGACCAGCCGGCAGGTGAGACCTCCGCGAGCCTTCTTGCGACATTCAAGCGCGACATTTTTGCCCCCATGCAACTCACTGGTGAGCTGCGGATGTCGGCTGTCCGCCTCCCCCGCGCGCGGGGTAAGGCTGGCCCGGCACCCGTGCTCCTCACCTTTAAGTACATGGCGGACAAGGTGGCGTTTCTTAAATGCCGCAAGAAGCTCTCGGAGACTCGCTTCACGCTGGACGACGACTTGACCCTGGCCCAGCAACAGCGGCGACGCGAGCCATGGAAGACCTACCTTCAGCTCCGGCAGAGCGCAAGGGGGAAGCCGGTATACTGGAGGGGGGCGGTCATCCACGTTGACCACAGGCCCTGGCAGGCCCCTCCTGCCACCTCAGACTATATACCAGTAGTGCAGATTAGTCAGGCTTAGCCTAGCATGTGGCCCACGCGCATTAATTAATTAATTAATTATCAACATCACTCCGTTGGGAGTCAATGTAGCACATATCCCTGAGAAGGGGCATATGGCTTTAAATACATCCTAGGCTACTTCATGCAAGGGTGGGAATGTAAGCAACACTTGCTCTAGGTGCCGCAAGGGCACCGGCACCACCATGCTGTCTCAGGTTCAACCCAGCTAAGGGGATCCTGGCACGGGGGAGGAAGATCATCATGGCTATGCAAGGGCTAGGGCATGGCTTCTCGACAGAGAGCATCTCTCTGCATGGCATAGCATGGCGAAGTTCTTAATGCAACATCCATGGGGGTCCCATTATAGACAAAGCATGGCTAAATGTTGAAGGCATCATCCATGGGGGCCATTATGGGCGCACATGCGCGTGGGCCACATGCTAGGCTAAGCCTTACTAATCTACACTACTGGTATATATATTCCTAGTATTATTTATTATTATATATATTCCTAGTATTTGCACACTGTCCTCCTGACGGTGGTGCTCGCCATGATTCGGTCGGTTTTCCCCCACGCGAACATCCGGTCCGAGGATGCGGATGGCGCTGCCTTCTATTCCCCCAACCACCGGCCTGACATCGTGGTGCTGGACTTTGAGGGGGTGGCCGGCATCTGCTTATTGACGTTTCGGTGGCGCGGCCCTTGGCTCTTAGCCACGTGGCTGGGGCCTCCCTCACGGCAGGTTACACGGCGGACCGGGCGGAGCGGGCCAAGCTCCTGGCCTACGGCGACGTCGGGCACCATCGTGTGGTGCCCTTTGTCCTGGAGGAGTTTGGGGCCATGGGGCCCCTGACCTCCGCCTTCTTCAAGGAGTGTTGCCGGCTCCGGGAGGACCGGCTGGACCTGGAGGGCCAGCGGGCCCCATGGTCGGCGCGGACCTGGACGTCATATTGGCGTCAGCGCTTGTCGGTGGCGCTGACTCGGGCCATGGCGGACATCATGCTCCGCCGTACGCGGGCTGATTTTGCGGTGCAGCAGGGCTATTAGGTTCCTCCCGTTAGGCGTTTCCATTGGTCTTATCGTAGTATAGAGCTTTGACATGGCTCTGTATATAGGTTTATAGCTGGGCGTTTGCTTTGGTTTGAGTGATTTCACTCTGCTGTAAGTAATTATATTTTTAATATATATTCCTAGTCTGAGGTGGCAGGAGGGGGCTGCCAGGGCTTGTGGTCAACGTGGATGACCGCCCCCCTCCAGTATACCGGCTTCCCCCTTGCGCTCTGCCGGAGCTGAAGGTAGGCCGGCCATAGCTCGCGTCGCCGTTGTTGCTGGGCCAGGGTCAAGTCGTCGTCCAGCGTGAAGCGAGTCTCCGAGAGCTTCTTGCGGCATTTAAGGAACGCCAGCTTGTCCGCCATGTACTTAAAGGTGAGGAGCACGGGGGCCGGGCCAGCCTTCCCCCGCGCGCGGGGGAGGCGGACAGCCGACATGTCCAGCTCACCAGTGAGTAACATGGGGGCAAGAATGGCGCGCTTAAATGCCTCAAGAAGGCTCGTGGAGGTCTCACCTGCCTGCTGGTCGAAGTGCTTGACGATGACATTGTGGCTGCGCCGGGCGATGTCGGCTTCCTCGCGAAGGTCGAGGGCTTGTTGCTTGAGTTGTGCCGAGATGGTGGAGGTGGTGGAGGTGGTGTGCTGCTTAAGCAAGTCCGCCCAGGTGGAGGGAGCATCGCCGGCCGAGCCAGCAGGCGCCGGCTGGGCGGCGATGTCCTTCACCGCCTGGGCGGTGAGGCCGGCGGTGTCATGCAAGCTCTCAAGGGCGTTGGCGGTGGCTTGAAGGCGTTGGTCGAGGTCGAGGAGCTGGGCTTTGATGTCGGCAGTGGAGGCGGAAATGGCCGTGGAGGTGGAGGCGGCGGCGGTGGAAATGTGAGGAAGTTCAGCAGTCAGCGTGCCGCCGATTGCTGCTATGTCCACGCGCATGTGCGCCTATAATGGCCCCGGCCCATGGATGATGCCCTCAGAGTTTAGCCAAGACATGCCTATAATGGGACCCCCATGGATGTTGCATTAAGAATTTAGCCATGCTATGCCTATGCAGAGAGATGCTCTCTGTCGAGAAGCCATGCCCTAGCTCTTGTATAGCCATGATGATCTTCCCCACCTATGACGGGCTCCCCTTAGCTGGGAGTTGCCCGAGACTCTGGGTGGTGCAGGTGCCCTAGTACACCTAGAGCAAGTGTTGTTTACATTCCCACCCTTGCAGGAAGTAGCCTAGAATGTATTATATGCCATCTGCCCCTTCTTGAGCAAGGGCTATTAATTAATTAATTAATTAGGAACATAACTCCGTTGGGAGTATATGTAGCACATAGCCCTGAGAAGGGGCATATGAGCCTATAATACATTCTAAGCTACTTCCTGCAAGGGTGGGAATGTAAACAACACTTGCTCTAGGTGCACCAGGGCACCCGCACCCTCATGGTCTATCACGCTATGCCCGGGTAAGGGGGGAGCATGCCTGTGAGGGGGAAGATCATCATGGCTATTCAAGAGCTATGGCATGGCTTCTCAGCAGAGAGTGACTCCCTGCATGGGCACAGCATTACTAAATAAGGCTAGGCATCGTCTGGAGTGTGGCACATCATAGGCACACATGTACATGACTAAAAAGGCTAGGCCTCAGCTGGTATAGTGCTTGTATTAGGCGGGCATGTACAAGGCCACTGTCTAACTATTCTACACTACTGCTGTATTCCCCTAGGCTGGGGCTGGAGTTGCTGGGGCCGCGGTGGTCGAGGGGGTCGCTTGCCAGGGCTTGTGGCCGACGTAGATGGCCGCCCCCTTCCAGTACACCGGCTGGCCCGCCTTGGTCTGCCGGAGCTGGAGGTAGGTCTGCCATAGCTCCCGTCGCCGTTGTTGCTGTGCCAGGGTCAAGTCGTCGTCAAGGGTGAAGAGAGTCTTCTCGAGCCGCTTGCGGCGTCTGAGAAAAGAAATCTTGTCCGCCGGGGTCTTAAAGGTGAGAAGGAGCGGGGGCGGCCCTGCCTTACCCCGCGCGCGGGGAAGGCGGTGGGCGGCCAGCTCGATCTCACCAGTAAGGCCCATGCGATCAAGGATTTCTCTCTCAAAAGCACGCGCAAGCTTCTCGGAATTCTCACCTTCCTCCATCTTGAGATTCTTGACAATGACGTTGAGGCTGCGCTTGGCGAGCTCGGCCTCCTCGCGGAGGTCGAGCGTCTGCCGCTGGAGCTGGGCTGCGACGGCGGAGGTGGTGGAGGTGGTATGTTGCTTAAGCATGTCCGCCCAGGTCGTGATGGGAGGAGCATCGCCGGCCAGGCCAGCCGGGGCTGGCTTGGCGGCAATGTCCTTCACTGCCTGGGCGGTGAGGCCGGCTGTGTTCTGCAAGACCTCGATAGCGATTGCATTATCCTTGAGGCGCTGGTCGATGTCGCGGAGCTGGGCGGTGATGGAGTCGGTGGAGGCGGAGGGGGGGGGGGGTGGAGGCGAGGAGGGTGGCGGTGGCGGTGGGGATGGTGGGGAGCTCAGCAGCCAGCGTGCCGCCAAGTGCCGCCACATCTGCGGCAAGAGGGGTCACGTGCTGCTCGAAAGCTTCCTTGAGGATGGTGCGGATGGAGGCTTCGGAGGGGAAGGGGGGCGGTTTGGGAGCCCAGATCTCGGATTCGGAGCGTCCAACAAGGGAGCAGAGGGCGAAGCGTTGAAGCTTGGGGCGAGGCATGCGGTGAATGATGGGGAGAGCCTCGGCGGGGTCGACAAGCCTGCCGTCACCAGGCCAGCGGCCACGGTTGTGGGACGTGAGGTACACGCACAGGGCTAGAAGCGAGGCGTGATTGCCGTAATAAAAGTCTTCCATAATCCAACCGGGGCTGCGCTGCCAGAAGTCGGGGCTGTTGACGTCAAAGGAGCGCTCTTCCCAGGGCGGCTCAGCAGAGCGACTGCGCTTAGGTTCAGGCGAGGCTGATGGCGAGGCGAGCCCGGGAGGCTGGGCGAGCACCAGTGCACTACTAGTGTCACCGTTGCCATCTGGGCCGGTGGGCGAAGCTGCAGCCGAAGCTGCAGGCGTATTTTCATTGCCGAGCGCAGCCGCCAGGCTGCGTTGCGTCGAGAGGCGTTTGCTCATCGTATATTGCGTAATAGCGTCGGAAAATTATATCAGCATGTGCGTCTTAGAAAGACGAAGCGATTGTGATATTCACAGCTGAATTCGGCGCTCAAACATGAAAGTTATGAGCTCCGACAGCCATGGCTACCTCGTGGCTCGTGGCTCGTGGCTCGTCGCAACAAATATGAATAGTGGACAAACGAACTCATAGCAAGTGTAGCACATAGCAAGGGCTATGTGCTACAGATACTCCCAATTAACGGAGTTATGTTCCTAATTAATTAATTAATTAATCTCAGTTGGTCCGAGTACATGTAGCACATATCCCTGAGAAGGGGCATATGGCTATTAATACATTCTGGGCTACTGAAGTCCTGCAAGCCGTAGGGTGTAAACTACACCTGCTCTGGGTGCACGAAGTGCACCTGCACCACTATGTATTCCAGCAGCTAAGGTGCGTGCATAGGGTGGAAGATTAATTAATTAATTAATAGACACATGACTGCGTCACGTGAGCATAAGCCCTCAGTGGGAGCGGAACATGGGATGCCGGAATGGATGGTATAAGCTATCTAGGTCCTAGTTACAGGGGTGTGGGCACCGCGGCCCGAATCGCTATGAATGCCATACTTGGTCACACGCGGAGCCCCCACAGGCTTGGGGGTGGTCTCCTTCATCACTACTTGCCATCTATCCTTGTGCACCATCTGCCTCCATATTACAGACAAACCAGGAGGCTGCCCGGGGGTGAGCCCGTCACGTCTAGTGTAGCACATGTCCATGCCGAGTCTATCACGAAAAGTCCACGGGTGGCGGCCCTGCCGCGCGCGGCCGGGGGCACGCCAGGTGAGGACATATCGCCCAGGCTGGGCGGGCTTGGTGCCAGCTAGTCTATCTGATGTATCTACCTGATCTGTGCGGGCCAGGTGCCCGGCTAGGCCCAGGCGCCTGTGCCTAATAATGTGGGAAACATAGGGCAAATCAGCGTACAAATCCTCATTACTAATGTGCAAACCAAAGGGGATGTTAAGGGCCTTGCGCAGCATCTTGGTGACGGCGCCGTCGAGTCGTTGCTCCAGCTCCTGCATCAGTGTCCACGTCTCGGCGCCGTAGGTCAGGATCGTCAGAATGACGACCTTGAAGAGGTCACGCTTGACGATCCGGGGTAGGGCGGGGTTGCTCCACCAGCGGCGGTGGTCATGGAGGTGCGCCCACGCCATGCCGATCCGTGTCGTCATGTCGTCCTCGCAGTCGGGAAGCCAACTGCCGAGCAGCTTGAAGCGGCCTGAAGTAGGGTAGTTGACCTGAGTCGGCATCGTCTAAGAGGCGGAGTGTGGGTGCGGGCCCTGCCATGCCGAGGGCCAGGGCCTCCGTTTTGGGGCTGATTTCTAGACCAACCGCCCGAGCCTCGAGCGCCAGGCAGTCCAGCCAAAGTTGGGCAGACTCCGGCTTCTCGATGAGCGTGA
Source organism: Mesostigma viride (assembly GCA_009746045.1). Lineage (NCBI taxonomy): Eukaryota > Viridiplantae > Streptophyta > Mesostigmatophyceae > Mesostigmatales > Mesostigmataceae > Mesostigma > Mesostigma viride. The sequence goes on along the minus strand of RPFO01000667.1, from coordinate 1,052,407 downwards.
TGTCGTCGGCATAAATGAGGTCAGCTAGTAAATTCTGCTTGTTAGTCGGCCCCCCTTCCCCAAGCTCGTTCGTGATCGCTAGGCCAGGGGCACGGCCTGCAATGCTAGCAAAGCGAGCACGTGCCTGGCGCATAACATAATCCACTACAATAATAAACAGGTACGGCGACAGGACGCAACCCTGCCAGACGCCGGTCTGCAGTGGGCAGGGCGGGGTAATGCCGTGTTGAGTGCGCACCGAAGTGGTCGACCCCTCATACAGCGTGCGGATGACGGTAATCAGGGGAGTGGGGACGCGAGCGCGAGCAAGTACAGCCCATAGAGCGTCCCAGAGGACAGAATCAAAAGCCTTGATGAAGTCGACGAAGATGAGGATGGCGGGAAACTCACCAGGTTGCAGGAGAGCGATTTCCTCGAAGAGGCGACGCGCGACGAAGATGGCCATGACCGTGTTGCGCCCAGGACGGAAGCCCATTTGACTTTCCCCAAGGTGACAGTCGAGGGCAGAACGAAGGCGGTTGAGGATCATGCGCATGAACAACTTAATCCGTGTTTTTTTAATTAGAACGCGATATATCGCGTTGTAAGCTTTTTTTAGAACGCGTATAGCACCTAGGGAAAATTTTTTTTCATGGTCATGTATATACTTTCCTGAAAGCCCATAAATCAAAGGATTTTTTGAGCTACTCAGACCTACAAAATGCTTATTCATTAGAGAGATACACTGGTTTGAATACAGGGGGGTCTGACCATGACCGCGATTTCTTGACCCTAGGTCACAGGTCATGTGCTTATTCACAAATGGTTCATGAAAAAAATCTGGCTTCTTGCACGAGCTATGGGCAACATATGCAGGCTCTGTGAAACAAAACTCAGGCCCATTGGGCCACTGGAGCTATTTTTCATTAGCATCACAATTACAACGCAGTACAACGCAGTGGGAAACATGAGAGCCCTTGACAACATTACGCAACGACCCGAGCCCCATAAACGGGGCCATAGTGAGCTTGGAGGGTCAAAACGTTGAAAATAGGTGTTGTATAAGTTATACTGCATCAAACATGCATCAAACATCATGACTGGATGACCTAATATGACTGAATCAGGCAGCCATAGCCAAAGCATCATCCACTCTCACAACGTGTTGAGCACATGCCTTGTGGGAATGGAGGTGCTGGGTTTTCATTCCATAACGCGTGCAATACTGAAAGAAAGAGGCACGTGTAATGCAAGGCTTGGATAGGTTGAGTGATCCATGAGCTTACATGCAGGCAAAGATGACGCTGGAATGCATGCTAGCAAATGGTGGCAAGATGCTAACAACACATGATTATACACCATGATTATGGGCACCCAGCTGATCTTCTTGCACAATTAAATTAAATTAAATTAAATTAAATTAAATTATAACATGCCTCCGTGGGGAGGTCATGTAGCACATATTTCATGATGGATGGGGTGGAGGAAGCCGCGTGATCGAACTATCCTAACTCTATCTAGAAAATCCTAACTGCACTACTCATCAAAACCGGCGCCTCCTCCGCTTGGGGGGAGGTGGCTTGCCCACAGGGTCGGGCGTGTGTGCCTTGACAATCTTCTTCCACCGCGTCTTGTCCTGCATGGCAGTCCAAAGACGGGAGAGAGAGTGGATGCGGTGCTCAAACTGGGCTGGGACCACGAGGTCGTCCAGCAGCATCTGAACGTAGTTGGTGACAGGTTTCCCTACCCTTTTGGGAATGTCCTTGGGGCCAGGCCAGGTCAGAATGTGCCGCCCTGGCTGTCCAAGCCGCTGGGGGCCGGCCAGACCAAGGGTGGTGTCGACCTGGCTGGTGCGTGCAAGGTGACCTACAAATGCTATCCTACGCTGTCTAATCTCGTCCGAAACACGAGGCATGCCATGATACAGAGACTCTGATGACGGACGCTCGGAAAAACCTGCCGGAGCATCCTGTAAACTGTGCCGTCGAGCCGAGCTGCCAGTTTGGGGGGGAGGGTCCACGCCTCGGCGCCATGCACAATCAACGCAGTATAAACCATCAACATCCAATCCTCACGATATATGCACGGCTTGACGACGTATACAGCACCTAAATACTGCACAACTGCAACCTGCTATGGCTGACATGCAAGCAACGCCGAGTAGGATGGCGGTCTTAGAGAGGCTGGGCAGAGGTCGGTAGAAATATGTGGAAAACTGGCAGAAACTAGGTAGAAACACGACATACTTACGCCTGCATGCACTATTGAGCCGGTGGCAGAGGCCATTTCCAGGAAAATACAGCATACCGTAGCAATAGCCACGGTCACGCCTTACGCTATTTGCAGGCACCATCATGCCCGGAGCTACCCAATAAAAGTCTGCACAAATCTCGGTTTAGCCGAGAGTCCGGGCGTTCGGAATGAATAAACATGTGTTAAGAAGTCGAAACACCATGGAAATACCAAGCATGGTGCCGCAGCAGACCCGAGTCTTGACGTAATAATACGTATGCCGGTTTCCAGGGTTTCCGCATGAAAGTTGGGTGAGAAACTGGAAAAAACTACGTTTCCTTTGCCCCAGTACCTCAACAAACTCGTAGAAACCTAATTATCAACCTTTGAACGCATCATCATGGTCGTGCTACCCAACAGCCACTGAAATTCGCGCGAAAACTGGCGAGATCTACCTGCCGCCATCGCCGTCGTCTTCACCTTCGTCCCGCGAAAATGCCTGATTTCAGTGGTACATATTTGTTTGCAGCTGTCACAAAAAAAATACCAAAAATACCAGGATTTTTTCTTGAATTCTATGAGATGTTTCTGACCTATCTTGAAAGTTTCAGACCAAAAATCGCATGTTTAATAGGTTTGCCACGTGTCAGATTACAACGCGATACATCGCGTTCTAACCCTACAACGCGATGTATCGCGTTGTAAAAAAACACGGGTTAAGTGCGGCGCTCTGGATGCAGACTCCTCTGTAGTTGGCGGGGTCGTCAGGGGAACCTTTGTTTTTGGGTGGAAGATCATCATGGCTATACATGATGGCTAGGGCATGGCGTCTCAGCAGAGAGTAGCTCTCATTATAGGTGCACAATCGCATAGGCGTTGCGCACTGAAATCCAGGAAATTATTTCTCCCAGGTAGTTATCTTCCATCAGTTGCAGCAGTTGAGCACTGGCCGACGTAGTGGTCCAAGCTAAGTTTGAGGTGAGAACAAGAAGAGGTGGCAGACGATTGTCCAGGCTCACACGCCAGCCCCTGTGGGCAAGCCTCCCCCCCCCGAGGAGAAGGGGCGCTTTGCTGAGTAGAGTAGGTAGGATTTTCTAGAATAGCTTGGAGTTAGCTTAGTTCGGTTTCGCGCCTTTTTTTTTCGCCCACCTCCATCCATCCAGCAAGGGAATACGTGCTACATGATCTCCCAACGGAGTCATGTTATAATTCAAATTAATTAATTAATGATCACCCCACGGTGACCCTGGGCAAGGGAGGGAACAGGTACCTCCAAGAGATAGCCTGTTGTGCACAGGCGCCCACCAACATGGGCATCCTGCTTCGCAACACAGAACGTCGCTAGCTGATAAAAGGCATGCTACGCCACCCTATTCTGATCTGCCACCTTATGCCCAGAGCCCTCCCCGTTCCAGGGCCCCATTGGCTGCATAAAAAATGCCATGCTTAGCGCAACTACCTCCATGCATGCGCGTTACTTGGCAACCGTGAATGCACCAGTCTTGACACGGACCCGGGCATACCTAATCCGCCAATAATGATCCCACATGAGAAAACACAGGCAGCAAGGTTAAAAGCCCAATGCTGCCACCGCGGCCGGAAGAAGCTCGTAAGGCTGCCACCACAACCCGAACAAGCTCATTTCACCAAATACAAGTGTGACAAGGATGGACCATATGAAAACCATTGCACTCAATGAGATTCGTATATCACTCCGTGACATGCCTCTGCGCATGACACGCGAAGTACTTAATACATACTTCACCTACATGAAAACCACTTCAACCCCAAGGCCCGACTAGAGAACAAGGATGGTCCAGACACAGCCCAAGAAACTTGGGATGCAAGCCCCTTGGTGGTTGGATCCAAGAAGCCTAGCATGGCCAGCAAGGCCTGAGTAGAGAACGGACTAGAATCCACTTCAGCCAGGACTAGAGAACGGACTTGAATCCCCTTCAGCGCCCAGAAACCGAACGAAAATGGACACAAATCCTCTTCACTGGTGCCAGACAGGAGTGACCCAAACCATTGGAGAAGTAGTCGACCGGGGCCCAGGATTAGCGTAACTGGAAATCAGAGACGAAAGGACCCGAATCCACTTCACCATCCACGGCCCAAAGTCCAGATAAAAATGGCCCCGGGGTCCACATAGAACACTTCCGAGGCGGTAACCTGAAAATTTAATGACCATCATTGCTGCGTGAGGCAACAACTCCCCCCGGATGGGCCAGAATCAAATCCACTCGACCAATGTGCCCGAACCATGAGGGAAGACTCCAGGACCCGCTTCACCATCTCAACACCAGAGATGGCATTCGAAACCACGGCATGAGATGGGATCGACTCCCCTGCCACCGGATGAAGAGGATGCCGGATGAAGATAGGCCAGTGCATGCTCCACCGGCTGCCGGATGAGAATGGGCCAGCGGTTGGGCCAGAACAGGCCAGCGACCTCCTCACCGGAACCCCCAGATGAGAGGTCGCCAGTGACAACTTACCGCTCAGGATCACTGAGCTCTAGGATCACTGAGATCCCAAGAAGACCTGCATTTAAAGCGATAGAGCGGAATGACCTCATCACCGGAGACCTGACAAGTCTAGGCCCCAAGCGCCGTACTTCACCAAAACCCCTACGAGGTTAGGCCAAAGGCGATGCACTTCACCGGACACCAGACAAGATTGGGCCAGCAGCGAAACAATTCACCGGAACCCCGACGAGAAAGGACGGTCTGAGAACGGGTTCCTCCGCGGGCTGCTCGGCAAGCTCAGCCGCTGCATCGACATGGCCGCCGACGCGCCCTCGCCCAGGACCGGCATGAGCTGGAGCTCGTTGCTGTCCAAGTCCTGCGATCCGCCACTGAAGTGGCCCCGGCCGCTCCCGTCCGAGTCGTACTCCCCTCGGGTCGCATGGTTCTGCCGGCGGCCGGAGGGGCGGGAGAGGTCCTGGACGGCCGGGGGTGGCGGGTCGACGTCGTACGCGGGGTCCTCGGGGTCGTAGTTGTCGTAGGTGGGGTTGACAAACTTGACGCTGTTGCCGCGGGTGGGGATGGCGGGCAGCCGCTCAGCGGTGAAGGGGTCGTTCTCGGGCGGGTCGCAGCAGCAGAACTCGCCTTGCACCTGGTGGTGGTGGTGGTGGTGGTGGTGGTGGTGGTGAATAGAAGCAGATAAGATAAGGGAAAGGAAAAGGTTAAGGAGGGGAACGAAAAGAAAAGATAAGGGGCAAAAGGAAGAGATTGGGTGGGTGGGTGGGTGGGTGGGTGGGTGGGTGGGTGGGTGGGTGGGTGGGTGGGTGGGTGGGTGGGTGGGTGGGTGGGTGGGTGGGTGGGTGGGTGGGTGGGTGGCTGGGTGGGTGGGTGGGTGGGTGGGTGGGTGGGTGGGTGGGTGCGTGGGTGGGAGGGAGAAAAGGGGCAAGGAAGAGAATGGTCGGGCATGAGGGAAATAGAACGATGGGGTCAGAACAGGCCAGGAAATTGAGACACCGAGAGAAGCAAAGGTGCTGATAGGATAGGATATGTGGTGGGGGAGCAGGCGCGCTGGAGGGAATGGGGCACTTTGTTACCCCCACTTTATTGGCAAAAGCGTGAGGGGCGAAGCACTTGCTTGCCCCCGGAACACAATGCCTGGGGGGGCACGACAGCAAGGATTGTGGGCTGAGGGAAATGGTGTGCTGAGCGAATAGGACACTTGGGGGGGGGGGGGGGGGGATAAGCTTTTTCAGAATAGTCCTAATCATAAACTCCAAGGTCAGCACCATTTGTCTCGTCTAGTTTTTTTCTCGTATGTTAGAAAACGAGGACATAGGGGGCCTGCCTTGTGAATCTGTAGAATAGGGGTAAGTATTGTACCCACCGCTCCATGCACTGTACAACAGAAGAGTATAGAAATACTAGTTCCCTAGCAGGAACGCTCGACTTTTTTGTGGTTGCTTCTTGTTCCGCCAGTAACTTATTTCTGAAACCTATTGCTGAACCCTATTCCCAAAATCCACACCCTGGGGGTTCCATACCTTTCACTTCCTGGTAAAACTGGTGCCTGTCGCCCCTTTCCGCGAGGTAAACTCCACATTGCGAATTCCATGTTTTGAAACAACTTGCATCAAGCCCGACAACCTGGAGGTAATGACTACCCTGTCCATATCATCATAAATAAAGGATCTCAATCTGTTCTTGCTTTGAAGTAACAGAATGGAACGCCTTAGTTCGCACTGTGCTCCAATGTTACCTGACCGGACCATGTGTCTAATGAATCTATGAGTGATAGGTGGGACCACGTTGGCTGGTTGGGTTCTCCTTCTCTACTCAAAGAACCACAGCATCCAGGTCGCTTCGTACCGAGAGGTACGCGGTCAGGCAGCTGCCGCTCGCGCGCCACCGCTTGAGCAGGATGGACATGAAGATGCAGCACCAGCACCAGCAGACAAGGCCCATGATCACGCTCAGGACGACAGTGGCCAGGATGATGTCGTTCCTGGGGGGGGAGGGGGAGAAGGGAAGGGAGGGGAGGAGCAGCCATTGACGCAAGTAGAGTGGGCACAAGGGTTAGCCAGAAGGCAGGAGGCATGTGTTGAGGAAGAGGCCCGTGATCTAGAGTCAGGATGAGGACCAGGATGACATCCTTCCTGGTAGGGGGCAGGCGGGGGGGGGGGGGGGAGAGGGCTCGGGAGCGTTGGGCAAGGCAGCGGAGAGGATCAGATTTATAATCATACTGCTAGCATTACCACAGACAGATAGAGAGGGACAGGAGCAGAGTTGGACAGGAGGAGAGGAGGCATACGTCGAGGAATGAAGCGAGAAGGGGGGAAGTGGCAATTGATGAACGCCAGGGATTCATGCTCAGCGTAAAGGCAGATCTAGAGCAGACCTAGGGCAGACCTAAGTTACAAGCATGTCAAACGCGGTCATATACGTTGTCTCTTTGATAAACGACTCAGGGCACCTACTGATTGAGCTGCAATGTGCCCAGCAGGATGCTAATTTTATGTGTGCATCCAGTAGAAAATACCACACATGAGGTCAGCATTTAACTATCAATAACGTTCCGCAATGAGCATTAGAAAAATGTTACGGCGGCACCTACTTGCCGAACCATGACGCGCGCCCAGCGGGGCGCTATTTGTCCTGATTGTTTCTAGTATAAAAAAGCATGCAACAGGCCGGCATCTACAGCTGGGCAAAGCAACCCCTAATGACAAGGGTTTGCCCTCTGGGCAAAGCCTGGACAACACGAGGAATAGCTTGACCTGCTTACAATACCCATCTCAGATGCTTGATTTGCAAACACCCCGGGAGAGTTAAACTAGATCTGGGCAAGGCGACATGTAATGGGAGGGGTTGCGCTCGCAAAGCCTAGAACGAACAGCCAGCGACGGCACGTACTTGCCCTCGCAAAGCCCAGATCTAAAAAGTGGTTACAGCACGTACTTGCCAAACCGCGGTGTGCCCGGCGGGACACTGAGCGCTGCCTCATTGGCCAGGTGGCGCGCGGCCGCCAGCACGTTGGCGTCGGCCACGACGTCGCCCTGCTGGATGGCGGGCCAGAAGCCGTCCTTGTCGTTGAAGAACTGTCCCACCTGCTTGCACGGGGCCATAGGCGTGGCAGCATTATACAAGAGCGGGAGTGCGTGAGAACAAGAGAGCAGCCATCCTTGTCATTTGATCACGGCATGAGTTAAGAATGGTTGTGTCATGGAACAACTGGCCCAGCTGCTCTTATTCGGGACGTATCAGTATGAGCAGGTATATTTGACAGCGGGAAAAAACATGACACAGAGAGACTACTATCTGTAGGGGAGAGGGGGGGGGAGAGAGAGAGAGAGGGAGGGAGAGAGGGGGTGGTGGGGTGGGGTGGGGGACAGAGAGAGAGAGAGAGAGAGAGAGAGAGAGAGAGAGAGAGAGAGAGAGAGAGAGAGAGAGAGAGAGAGAGAGAGAGAGAGAGCTGAGAGAGAGAGAGAGAGAGAGAGAGAGAGAGAGAGAGAGAGAGAGAGAGAGAGAGAGAGAGAGAGAGAGAGAGAGAGAGAGAGAGAGAGAGAGAGAGAGAGAGAGAGAGAGAGAGAGAGAGAGAAGAGAGAGAGAGAGAGAGAGAGAGAGAGAGAGAGAGAGAGAGAGAGAGAGAGAGAGAGAGAGAGAGAGAGAGAGAGAGAGAGAGAGAGAGAGTGCATGTGTGTCCGTAGAGCAAGAAAACGTAGCAAAGATTTCTTGTGATTGAACTTATTGATTAGAACGAGTTCACAAAACTGATCTCACCAATTAAGTTGTTGAACTGGACTACCAGCTAGCCACGGATATCTGTGGACCTCGGCATAACATTGATCCATATGGGGGAAAAGATAGAGAGGTTTCTGAAATGTGTGTGCCGACAAGGGTTTGTGTGTACTACTAAGGGCATTTCCAGCCCGGCCCGAATGGCCCGCAACGAGGCTTGCAACATGGCACACACCTCCACGGTAAGCGCCCAGATGCCCCGGGTCCCCCACAGCCAGTCGTCCATCTCCCCGTTGGCAGTGTAGTGAACCGCCGCATAGCCATTGCCGACAACGTAGCCCAGATGCTCGTTCATGAACGTGGTCATCTTCTCGTAGCGCGCGAGCGCGGTCGGGTTGGGCAGGATGTCGGCGTAGCTCCAGGGGTACATGAGCAGGCCGCCGTAGGCGTGGTAGTTGAGGCTGGATAGGAGGAATAAGGAGGAACAGGAGGAACAGGCGGAATATGAGAAATAGGAGGCTGAATGACATTGTCTACTTCAGCTGTAGGTCCACAAATGAGTTGGTCATCCCCATGCCACACAAAGAACAGCACGCCAGAGGGTGTTGGTACAACCAAAAAGCATGGGTCCAGGTCATCATACGTGGCCTTGTGCTTTTTGAATACCTTCTCTGCTGACTGTCTGAAAATTTTAGGGGCAATGACAAGCCCGTCCACACCCAGGTTTATGATGAGGAGGGGTTCTTCAATGTAAGGCTTCCACACCGCTGGGGTGTCTACCACATACACCTGCCCCTTCCACACAGATTCAGCCTTTTCTGGGTCCCCCCTGAGGAAGGCCCTTTTGATATCAGTGGCTTTGCAGACACAGTCTTGGCCGGCATGTGATGATGGGTTTAGCTCCAGGGGTGCATGAGCAGGCCGATCTCCCAGCCCCATCTACCATTGAGTAAGCGACCATATATAAAAATGAAAAAGAATAACCTTCTGTTTGACGACCACGTCAATCCAGGCATATATGCGGTGCCCAGTACTGTCACCATCACTGGCTTCCGCACTAATGACTATTAGGCCACAAAGTAGCCGCCTGCGGAACGTCATCGCCACTATTGGCCACCGCCAGCGATTTGTCATGGTGCTACTATTTATACTATGTATACTACCGAGGTCATTGTCATGGAACATTGTCATGGTATATGGTCATGGTATATTCATACTATCGGCTCCACCACCCACCTGTGCGTCACGTTCTGCGCGATCACAAAGTCACGCAGCGCCTGCGTCTCTGGCTCCGAGAACGCCGCCGACCCGCGGTACTCCTCCTCATCACACCTGGTGAGACAGATTTATGTTTAGTTCGGATATATATATATATACATTGAGAACGATAAGTTACGGAGATGAGATCGGCATGCAACGTAAGGAAAGCCAGAAAAAGAGGAAGGGACGTACAGAAAAGAATCGCCATGGCAGGCAAGGAGCAACTACAACTACATGCAGCAACATCGCTGCCGGCCCACCAGGCCTGGAATATATATAGCGGGCGGTGGGTAGCCCCACATACAGGGCACAAGGTTGAGAGTGGTATTTGAACAGGTAACATGATGCTGACCCGCGGTACTCCTGCTCACACCGGGTGAAAAGTACATATGGGGCGGTGGGTACTGGGAAGCCCCACATACAGGGCACAAGGTTGAGAGTGGTATTTGAAAAGGTAACACGATGCTGGCGGGCGGTATTCCTCGTCATCACACCTGAAAACAATATACAGGGCATTAGCATTAGGCGGTGCGTAGCCGATGCAGGGCACAAGCAAGGGGTATGGGAAGGGGAAGGCACTTGCAAAGGAGGGCGGTTTGAGGTGACACATGTCAAGGCCATGGTTTCTAGACTGGCATGGCATGGTTTCTGGCCTCGAGTTCCGATCAACCAGGCATTTTGGTAACGAGAAAGACGGAAAGAGCATCATAGACAGAGCCCGACGAGGAGCATCATAGGTGGGAGATCCGATTTCGATCAATGACCTGGTCCAACGCAATCAAACTCTTAGTATTCTTAAGAAATATACGTTACATGAAAGTGGCCAATAATCTTTTATCTCTGTGGGGGGATGGGGGTGGGTCGGGGGTGGGGGAAGAGGGCAGAAGGGAAATGTGTGTGGGGGGGAGAGGGCGCTGTACCGGAGAGAGAATCAGCGAAATAGACATGTCTGTGAAGATGCCGAGGGCGGAAGGGAAACAGGGCTGCGGAGGGTGGAGCGAGACAGGGCCAGGGAGCGGGAACGGAAGGAGGAACGAATGAGCAAAGCAGACACTCTCGAGCAAGCCCTGGCACTAGCACCAACACTTCTCGGAGAATATCGTGTTCCGCCCTAAATCGACCATGGTTTGAAACTTGGAACTCACTTGGCGGAGGAGCCCAGGTTGTTGAACGCCCACTTGTAGCCAAAGTTGCGGTTGAGGTCCACGGGGCACGGCGACGCCGTGTTGCGGCGGTGCATGGGCCACTGGGTGCCCGCCACGTGGGCCTCGCGGTTGCGCTCGTAGCCCGACGGGTTTACGACGAAGATGAACCAGAGCTCGCTGCTGTCGAGCAGGTAGGTCAGATCGATGTTCTTGCCGTACTCCCTGCGCAGAAAAGGTCAGGGTGAGGCAGGGTGGGCGTAGGGATAGGGTCGGATATTAGGTAAGGTTGGGGTAAGTTTAGGCTTGGGTTGGAGGTAGCGTTAGGGATGGGTTAGGACAGATTTGGGGTAGGGTTGGGGTAGGGATAGGGTCGGATATTAGGTTAGGTTGGGGTAAGTTTAGGCTTGGGTTGGAGGTAGCGTTAGGGATGGGTTAGGACAGATTTGGGGTAGGGTTGGGGTAGGGTAGGGTAGGGCAAGCACTGAAGCGATGAATTAGACACAAGGCCCCGTGGGAGATCCATAATGCCCAGAAATGCTAGAGATAAAGACGGGGCGGGAAGGGTAAGGTACGGAAGAGTTCACATCCATGCAGCGGGGTGCACCGCGTGTGGTAGAATAAAGATTGCATGGGCAGTATGGTTGCGGCAGGGTACCACAAATACATCATATATCCATGAAACATGATGAACCAGCGCGCAGGTCAGATATAAAAAGTGGAATCTTTAGAATAATAATTCCTTGGTCATCATATACCAAAGAGACAACCAGCGCATCATACATGCAATAATTACCCATCCAGATACCTGTCCAATATCATCCCTCAAACCAGAAAGAAAAGAGAGTTGTGTACATTTGTGGAACCGAAAGGCACTTTTGGATTGGTAGCAGCCCATAGGTGGCATGACCATGCTGCTTAGTAATCAGGCGAATGTAAGGGCGTACACATTCATTAGGTAGAAAATGAACTATTTTGGCTGTGCACCCATCCATCGAAGGTGCACCCCAACAATTTGTACTTACCAACGAAACTTATGCCCCCCCCCCTAACGCGTGGGTATCTGCCAGTGAAATGTGGCCCCCTTGGCTAGTAATGTTTGCCCACCCACCCCCCACCCCCCACCCCGCCCGGGAAAAAAAAATGCCTTGGGTGTTAACTAGGCCAGAAAATAAAATGATCCACCAGGATTTCATGCCATTTGAGTCCTGACTGTGCGGACAGTATTAATTCAAAATAATGCTTATAGTATTCTAAGTATTGTACTTATGGGTAACATATATTGTATGTGTAGTTTTTAGAAAGGTGTGCCGGCTTTGTTTGGACACCCAAAACAAACACAAAACGTATGAGTCACACTCATCTGAGGAACGAGTATGAGCACGGGCACACGAGGGATTATGGAGGGGTGTTATGAAATTGGACAGGGGGGCACTCCTTCCTTGCGTTCGTAGGGGGGACAGACTATGCCTACCAATGAATACTATCAACGTGAGAAAGAGGAGGTCTAGATACTAGATACACATAGGCAAAAGCAACTCGCGCCAAACGGGCAGATTGTGTAAATGGAACTGTGTTCTGCGGTGCCAAGAATATGGAAACGAAAGATATTCACGATATGCACAGTACAGAAGCGTAGGGGTGAACGAAAGCCTCGTGCACAGATTTGTTGAACAAACGGCAAAGAGAAATAAAAGTATGCCAAGAAAGATCCTAAGCATGGCTATTCAAGGCAACAGGGAATGTATAGCACAAGGCAGAAAAATGAGCATTGAACAAAAATGCATTCAGCTAACATTAAGGAATCCGGGACTGCCAGCCTATCATGGGATACCATGGCAGCATGTTTCCGTAGTTTCTAAGGCCAGTTTTATCTTTTTTCAGTTTTACTTTTGTAACCTTACATCCCCCTTGCTGCCTCTACACACGCAAGACACGGCTTTCTTAAAAGTATTATAGTTGTTGCTGCATAAAAACAAAACATGAAGTACTTTGTTTCCGAAAGCAAAACAGAAGGTCTGGTGCACCCGTGCACGACAAAGTGTGGCCATCCCGGTTACCTGGATTACCCTATGCCAAACGAAAGCCAGATACTACATGATAGTTAAAAAAAAATCACACAACCTTCATCCTTAACATGAAAAGCTATCCTAGGCGTAGCATATTGTTTCATCTTCGCAACCAAGGCTAAATATTGGCATTCACTACTACACACTGGAGAAGGAAATTATTTTGGAGAATACCACTCTTAACTGGCATCCGAATATTCCAGTAAGCATGCTATACGCTAAGACATTTGATGCTCATGGTTGCAGCTTGGAAAACGCAAAATCGAATCAACCAGCACAACTCAAGTTTCACTCTCGGCCAGGCAGCCACTAGCAAGATTAGAAAGTAACGGGGCCTTTCTACAAATACCGCCAAGCATGACAACAGTTTGGTTTCTACCTATCGAAGTTAACTGCCTAGGTAAAGAACAGGAGGCGGTGATCGAAAACAGGTCAAAACCGCCCAAATAAAAATCGTTGAGAGTTGAGACGTCGTGGGTAGCCTGAAACACACCTTGCGAGGTAACGGGCCAGCAGAACGGTCGTGTGCAAGCTGCTTGGTTCTCTGGCATGAATTAAGCTGGTCACCATTGCGACTATTGCCGGAGTCGTAGCATTGGCTTCGGGCTCAGCTCCAGCTTCTTTCATTGCCGACATACGTGTCGCCATAATCGGTAGGGAATAAGGGGGCGTGGAATACCCTATGGGGATGGGGTGAGAGCATAGTTTGGGGTAATCTGCAGCAAGCTTGACTTGAAACTCCACCACCTCGCTGTAGGTCAAGTAACCGTTAAAGGAGCCGCGCAGTGCAGGCTTCGAGGGTATAAATTTCTCGTCACTACTTGCATTTACCCCGACATTCAAGCTAAGCACAAGGAAAAGGGTAGCTGCAACTGCCGTGCAGCCTGCCATTCGTAATTCTCTCGTTATGAAAGCCATATCTCATCAAAACCATGCCCCGCAGAAATATATTGCTGATGTCATGTTGCGGCTCACTCCAACGGAGGGACCACACTCATTATAAATAACCACGGCTTATATTTTGGCATTCTGGCTAGGAAACTGTGATGACTATTCGCAGTCATGCAGATCCCGAGCAATGACCTCCTTCAAAGATTCAAGGCCCGCGCCTGGATATCGTGGCACCTGGCTTACAGCAGCAGGTGCTGCGGCCCCATGGCTCGGCCACCGCCTCGCACGTTATATGCCACCAGCTTGTGCGTTGTTTTACAGCACGAGCAATGCCCTGGCCCATCTGAGACGTTTGGTCAGCCTTCCTGTGCCCCCATTCCGTGGTGCGTGCTCGGCTTCTCCCGTCTCCGTTCGACTACCCGCCAATCTCAACACACATGGACAGTTGTTCAATGTCCAAGCGTTTCGTACCGTACGTCCGGCATTGAATTCCTGGATTCTGAGAAGTCGCCCCGTACGAATGTCTCGTAGCGATACGGTCTCCGGAGCGCGCATCTGTGCTGCCACCTCAGCAGTAATTCCACCACCTGAAATTGATCTCCGGCTCGTGACAGGCAAAATCATGGCGGACTGCTGTAGTAATAACTAATAACCTACATCGATTTCCTAAAATTGGTGAGCCTTCGCTAGACATTTAAACATGGCGCATAATGTGAACCTCTCAGCTTACTGCGATGGCGCTGCTCTGTGCGTCCGGAGTGTACTCTCTCATGAGATCCCGCAGAAATGTAACTCGCCGATGCGCAATTTACGAGGGCCATGCCGACAACGGCTGGCATGCCCGGCAATCAAGGCTTGGCCCGCCTGCACACCTGGTAGAGGGCTACAAACTCGTGCTTCAGGCAATGCCTCGGGCGGAGGAAAGCTTGACCCAATTGAAAGTCTAGTGGGTAAGTCACGCAGCCTTATTTGAGGGCTGACAATTCTTTGCTGTGATATGAAATGAGAGTTGTCTGCCCGCGAACTGGCATGCATTGCCCCCTCCAAGTCCTCCCCAGCCAGATTCTTCCCCCATGCACTTAAGGAGTCGTTGGGGTCTCAGCGCTCTGTGACGCTGTTCCGTAAATTTCTCGGGAACTTCTGCCGGCGTGCGCTTCGATCAATGTCGCGTCTCAGTTGCAATTGGAAGGCAATTCAGCACTGTACTGCCAAACCATCAATACAGCCTATTATTCCAACGGAATGCTTCAGTCTGGTGCCCACGGACAGCTTTAGTTTGGTGCTTGTTGCATTTTGGCCAGCGGCGCCTGTGCTTGCAGCATGCAGTGTCGTCGCGCCCGTGGCAGAGATTATCGCGCGGCTAGGTCCATTATGTTGGGTCAGTTGGGAACTCCTGCCCCGATCAACGAAAACCATGAGTGCGAGGACCATCTTTTGAACTCAAGAAAAAAAATTCCTGATATGCCTCTAATAGCGTGCTCACAGTGTGGTGTGCATAACTCGTGCTGGCGTCTGTTGAGGACATCAAAAAAAGAAAGTTAAAAAAAAAGTAGATATCACATCCAATTGTGCTCAGCAGTGTTACGTTGAATGTGTGGACATGCGTGGTGGCTGGCAAGTGCGGGGGGGAGAAAGGACGGCACGCAGGTGGCAGGGACTACTAGCTTCCCAGCCATAATGCCATTGCTTGCGAGCCTGATCGTCATGTGCTACCGCGCGTAGCTTTGACTAAAGCCAGTCCTGCAAAGTGCAGAGAGAGCGGGATTAACTTTTTTATGCGTTGTGAGAGAACTGCATTACCTTATGCATACAGTGCACAGAGACCGGTATTTACTTAGCGCTTAACAACAATATACCTATCAATACTTATATTTTTGCAACTTTGCTGCGGTCGACTGGTGCACCCCAAGTGGGGGTATGTGGCCAACGGCGCACTTAGAAAACCTTGACCTCAAACCCAACGAACATCTCTATTTGTGATGGCATGGGTCCCAGGCTCACACGCATGCTGAACGTGCAACCAGCACACGCCTCGTTGGCATGGAATTGCACCGCGTTCTCTGCTTGTATCACCTACATTGCGTGCGTCACTTGCATGGCTTGCATCGCGTGCATCGCTTACACTCCTTACATTGCTCACATGGCTTACATGGCTTACATTGCTTGCGTTGCTTGCATTGCTCGGATTGCTGGAATTGCTTGCATTGGTTGGATTGGTTGGATTGGTCGTATTGCTTGCATAGCTCAACTTCCGTACATGGCGTATTGCTTACGTGGCTTGCATCGCGTGCATTGCTTGCTTTGCTTACACTATCTGCATTGTTTCGTCACAGGTCGGCTATTCGGGAAGAAAGCCCTCGAGGAACCTGCCCCCGCGGGCCTCGTGCGCATGACCCCCACCAAGTGGCCCGACCAGTACCCCCCCACGTTGACCGAGTTTGCCGACCCGGTGCCGGGAGACAGTGACGAGGTGGCGAGTTTCCGACCGCTGCTCAAGAGGACAAGCCTGGAGAAGGTCCCGCTCGCGCTACTGTACTCGGCGGAGGAGAATGGGTGGGACGCCAGCAGTTTCCACAAGGCGGTGGACGGGTGAGCTGCTCTATGTCGATGGGTGAGCTGTTCTATAAATAGCGTACATACGTGAGCAAAGCTATGAGTTGCTATGTAGGAGAAGGAGGTGGGTCGCCAGCAGTTTCCACAAGGCGGTGGACGGGTGAGCTGCTCTATGTCGGTGGGTGAGCTGTTGTATAAATAACATCCAGCCACTCGCAAAGCTATGAATTGCTATCGAGGACAATGGGTGGGATACCATCAGTTAAATCTGTTTCCACAAAGTATTGGGCATTACATGTCTCGATATCGAGAGACGACCAGCACAGGCCTGAAACATGACAGGAAATATATTTATAGTAGTAGTAGTAGTAGTAGTAGTAGTAGTAGTAGTAGTAGTAGTAGTAGTAGTAGTAGTAGTAGTAGTAGTAGTAGTAGTAGTAGTAGTAGCAGTAGTAGTAGTAGTAGCAGTAGTAGTAGTAGTAGTAGTAGTAGTAGTAGTTGTTGTTGTTGTAGTGGTAGTAATTGTAGTAGTAGATAAAAGTCCAGACTCTTGCGCAGCCCTGTATTGCCATGGAGGAGGATGGGTTGGACGGCAGTAGCTTTCCAAATGGATGAATGGGTACGCCGGTGAGATGGTCAAAGAGATGACTTGCTTCGAGAATGGGATCCAGCCACTTGCGAGGGAACCGCAAATAACAATATGTTACTACTTCTAGTATTTGAATCGGGCTCATGGGGTGGGGGTGGGGGTGGGGGGGTGGGGGGGTGGGGGCGGGGGGAAAATTGTGACGGAAAGATGCGGGGGGTAGCGGGGCTGGTAGGGAGTTCACAGGCACATCCAAGGCATGTTCGGCAAATTGATCCAATTTCCATTCATGTGCTTGCAATTGACGCTGATTCCACTAGCCAACCCGCCATATCATCGAATGTAGTAAGCATCGCTGCCAATTTTGTCTTTATCCTGGGGACACTCGCCACTTAGGTATGCCCAAGCTAGCTGGTGCATCCAACACCTCCACAATCCAACGCCCCTTCACCCCCCCCCCTTTCCATCCAGGTATGCCAAAGGTGGCTTGTGTATGACGCTGTCCCTTGGCAAGGCGTTGAACTGCCTTTCGGTGGGGTTCCAACCGTACTGAGGGGAATGCCATTGCTCGCTGGCATTGTTGCGCAGGCTGGCATCGGATGGACAACCCCATTCTTCAACTTAACGGGATGGCCCATAAATGGCCACCACCCCATCTTCTCTTCTTCTTAGCAGCCCTTTTCTCTAGCATCCCAGTCCGCCCGCACGCTCCTGCATCATTGCACCGCTTTACCATGTGCGTGATTTTTACCGTGTGTGCCTGCCATTTCCTTTTGCCTTATGCTGCCGCACAAACACATGTGCGGTACTCCAGGTATGGTCCCTCGGTCCTGCTGGGGCGCACCTCCAGCGGAGTTGTTTTTGGGGGCTACAACCCGCAGGTAGGAAGAGCGGGCGAGCTGGACTCCTTTCCCTTGCCCTGTACTTGCCTTTTCGTTCTTTTCCTAGCTTCCTTGCTTCCTGTTTACTTTCCCTATTGGACTCCAAGTCTGATGTGTAGCCATGTGTTTTTTTCAGGTATCTGGCTGCCTGTTAGAACCGCTGGTAGAACCGCTGTTAGAACCGCTGTTAAAACCGCTGTTAGAACCGCTGTTAACACCGCTGTTAAAACCGCTGGTAAAACCGCTAGTAAAACCGCTGTTTATAACCGCTGTTAAAACCGCTGTTAAAACCGCTGGTAGAACCGATGTTAGAACGACGGCCCGCCTGTGCTGTGAAATACATTATCTGATTCAATGACCAGTCCATTCGTTCATGAATGAATTAGTTTTGCCCACGCTCCCTGCCAACACGGGTCGGAAAAAAAAACACAATGATGAATAAGAATGACTGAATCAGAAAACGGGTTCGCACAGAATGGGGAGTGAGTTGAGTCCCCTTTCAACTTCAGTTTCAACGGTCTGGGGGCTATAACAGTTGTTGTTGGGTGTTGGAATTCGGCAACAGAGACAGGGTGTCTGCGGCGGTTTCCTCTCAACCTCCCTGGGGCTAGTAGGGCCTGTGTTGCACAGGGCTGGCTGGGCTATGGTAAGAAACTGGCTTTCGCCTCTGTCTAGGTGAAGGGTGGATAGGGTTCCACAAACGTGGTACTACATCCCTCTTGTGGGTGGCGTGCTATGATAGCCCGCAGGGCTGGCTGGGCTACCACAGTGGCTGGACATTTCATCTCCATTTAGGGTGCAAGCTGTACGGGCTTGCCACTCAAACAGAGGGTCTCATCAGCTTCTACAACAGCTTCTATTACTCAGATGCCGTGTGAGGAAGGCGGATTGTCCTTCATCTTGCCGGTAACGGGAGGGGGGGTACATATGTACATTAATTCTCGCAGTGTTTACATTCTGCAGGGATGGCTGGCTGGTCGTACTTCCACACCCCTGACCTTGTGTGGGTAGTGTTCAGTCATACTGTATAGGGCTCAGCTATGGCCATGAGCTGTGGTGCATATCCCTTTTGGGTTGAGGGTGGTGGTTTCTGTGGTGGTGTATGTGTGACCTCATGTGACCTCATATGCATGACCTCATGTGACCTTATATGTGTGACCTCATGGGATGCATGCGCTTGTGTTCTGCAGGGCTGGCTGGGCTACGGCGACGAGCTGGAGTGCATCTCCGCGTTCCTGTTCACCTGGCTCGACGGCGACACCAGCAAACGCGCCGAGAAGCTGCCCAAGGTCGGCGGGTCGTCCCTGGCTGTCATCGACAACCCTGACAAGGGGCCCATGTTCTCGCCGGACGCGCTCGTGGTGCCCCTGGATGTGAGTAACGAGGCGGGCAGGGCGGGCGTGAGTAACGAGGAGGGCAGGGGGGCGTGAGTAACGAGGGGGGCAGGGGGGTGTGAGTTTGTTGGGGCCAGGTGGGAGGGGAAGGAATCAGAGGGGAAAGGGCTGGGCTCCCCTTCCCTCTATCCGCTTGAGGCAAGGGGAATGTGAGTATTCCCTGTCAGAGACAAATTTCTGCATTACAAGCATCCCTGAGTTCCTCATATCAGTATCAGTTCTTCGATTTCCTCGTCGGGTTAGCAGAGGGCCATGGGGAAGGGGGCCGTGAGTATGAGGGGGGCAGGGGGGAGGGGGAGTGGGGTGTGAGTACTTCCTGCCTGTCTGCCCCTGGCTGAGGGTACATGTTGGCTTGCTCCCGCTATCTGATTGGTTGGAGCCTGCTGTTGAAAGTGAATGTGCTGATCGACAAGGAGCCGAGGGCCGGGAGATGTTCTAAATTTTGTTACCAATGAGATGTCACTAATATGATGCGTTAGCGTTCATTTTATTTGAAATTTTTTTTGTTAGTGTCAAGGTGACAAGAGGCCAGCCAGCGCACTCTCCAACCCTCTGCATGGTTTACTGGCTCCACGGCTGAAAGGGTGGAAATGGCGTTATGCTCTGTCTCCGTGGTATATTATTATACTAGTAGTAGTATACGACTATCATTATACTAGTTATATACTACTAGTATGTTACTACTTATTATATATATCAGTACAATATTATACTTCTTATATGCTGCTAGTAGTATGTTACTACTTATTATATATATCAGTACAATATTATACTACTATTGCAGTATAATATTATAGTAGTATAGTAGTATAATTGCATACTCTAGTTCCTGTTGTCACTGCATTCTCCCTGCCCTTCCGGCATCTTGCCCAGCAACTCCGCTTATGCGTCACACATGACATGCGTAGACTCTTCTACACTCGCTGTCTGGGTCTTTTTCAAGTGCCCACCCTCGCCCTTAACTGCTGCCACCTACCCTCAGCCCATACTGTACGTGACACCTGTGCTGCACGAAGTCCCTATTCCCTTTGCTGCTTTGTCGCCCCAAAGTGCTGCTGCCTGCAACACCTCTTCATTTTTAAGCCCACCACACATTACTCAGCCGGTCATGGGTACCCACGTGGCACATTCTAATTACGTGCTAGTTAATTAATGGGTAGTGCCCGTCCGGCCACGAGCTTACTTTATACTGCCCTATACTCGATCTTGCCACCTGCATCACCTCTCCTACACTCGATCCTGCCACCTGCATCACCTCTCCTATACTCGATCCCGTCACCTGCGTCACCTCTCCTATACTCGATCCTGCCACCTGCATCACCTCTCCTATACTCGATCCTGCCACCTGCATCACCTCTCCTATACTCGATCCCGTCACCTGCGTCACCTCTCTTCCCTCCTGCCACCCATCACGCAGCCCACCACGGGCAACCCCCGGCTGGCCAAGAGCCGCCTGGGCAGCTACTACGCGCGACTGGCAAACGGCAACAAGTCCCTCTTTGGCGGCTCCACGTTCAAGACGGACCTCGTGGAGCTCCAGGTGGGGTATCATGAACATTTTCACGATCCAACCCCCTTTTAAAACATTTTAAAACATTTTCACAATCCACCCCCCTTGAAGCCGTTGTCTTCGGCAGTATGCCTATACCTTGATTTTGCAGGCTGCCAGGTGGCGTCATACCCTGGTACCCTTCAAGCATTTCAACATATCCTTTTTTGTTCTAGGAAGTTAAGCTACATCTGTGCATCCCCTCTTGCAGGACTACGAACATCATCTTATAGACAATCCTCATCCTCCTCCTCCTCCTCCTCCTCCTCCTCCTCCTCCTCCTCCTCCTCCTCCTCCTCCTCCCTCCTCCTCCTCCTCCTCCTCCTCCTCCTCCTCCTCCTCCTCCTCCTCCTCCTCCTCCTCCTCCTCCTCCTCCTCCTCCTCCTCCTCCTCCTCCTCCTCCTCCTCCTCCTCCTCCTCCTCCTCCTCCTCCTCCTCCTCCTCCTCCTCCTCCTCCTCCTCCTCCTCCTCCTCCTCCTCCTCCTCCTCCTCCTCCTCCTCCTCCTCCTCCTCCTCCTCCTCCTCTTCTTCTTCTTCTTCTTCTTCTTCTTCTTCTTCTTCTTCTTCTTCTTCTTCTTCTTCTTCTTCTTCTTCTTCTTCTTCTTCTTCTTCTTCTTCTTCTTCTTCTTCTTCTCTTTCGTTTTAATAGCGAAAGGTCCGGGCCTCCTCTTTTTCTGGAATTGCCTATTGAAATCGAATCCCTTCTTATGCTGAAATGGTGACTGGCTTACACGGTACCCAGATCGCCCCTATTGCCTCACAATTACCTGTCCAGTACCCCTTCACTATTCACCATTTTCAGCCCCATTTCAAAGTGCCTGCAATTCAAATCTTGGCTACTAGGACGCAGAAGTCCAGTTAGCTGCTTGGATGGAAAACCTGCTAACTTGTGTGTTTGCAAAGGCAGCATTGCACTGCTCAGAACATCAAATTAAAGCAAATGACTGCACGGCGTGAGGATAGATCCTCAATGAAGTGGGTGGTGGGTTGGAGGGGCCGGGATGCCTATCTCAGGTCTAATATTAGAGATGTGCAGAATGGTAGGTCATAACATAATTTGTCTGAGCTACCCACAAAGCTATTTGGTGTAGCTCTCTGACTTTCATAGAACCTCTCTCTCCCCTCTCTCTCTCTCTCTCTCTCTCTCTCTCTCTCTCTCTCTCTCTCTCTCTCTCTCTCTCTCTCTCTCTCTCTCTCTCTCTCTCTCTCTCTCTCTCTCTCTCTCTCTCTCTCTCTCTCTCTCTCTCTCTCTCTCTCTCTCTCTCTCTCTCTCTCTCTCTCTCTCTCTCTCTCACACACACACACACACACACACACACACACACACACACACATAGCCCCATGTTCGCGGTCTGAGGCTTCTAAGGTAACGGGCACAGGCCAGTGAGGCGAGATTTTTGTGCCTGAGGGTATGAGGGAATGCCTGCGGGTAACAACGCATTCCATGGGACCTTTTCCTGCACTTATAAACTGCAATGTTCTTTAATGTTTTTATAATCTATATGTCATAGTAGTTGGGAGACTATGCACTGCTGTAGAGCTGTTTTAAGAATAAGGCACAAATGCATGTATCATTTAAAGATTTTGTTGGTACTCGCTTATTCCGTACAGTCCATGTGTGTGTGCGGGGAAAGGGGGATACACAGCGGGTTCTGCATGACAGCAGGGCAATCATCTCCATGGCTTTCCCGATCATGTGGAGGCTGTCTTCATCAGGTCAAGGTCTTGTTGCGTCTGCCAGTGCTACAAATTTGCCTTGGCGTGAAAGCGCCCAGTGCTGTGGAAAGCGAAACTGCCTTCTAAACCTTTACGAAATCGCATTCCCCCCCTGCCTTGCTGTGTGTAGGTCTATGTTGGGATTTTCGAGGAAGGGCAAGGCCCCAGAGTGGACTACAAGCCCAACATGCTACAATGGAGTTGATGACATTGGAACTTCTCTGGGTTCAGCATCAATTTCTGAACTTGTTTTATTGCGTCTGTTTCTTGGTATGGACGGTGCCCTAAAAGACTGAGTTTGGGTCCGCTGCAAACTGGAGTGAGCTAGGAGGGTTCGATGTGGAGCACACGGGGTGCGTGTGTGATGCTTTGTTTAATTGTGTGTGAATAAGAAACGTGTTTCTTATTTGTAGATCATCAGGTGCTTTCCGTTGGGATAGTCATAGTCACAGATAACCAATAGGCTGCCTGGGCATGAGCCCGTTCTTCGTAGGATAGCCCATTTTCGATCCATACATAGCAGGCCTGTATTGCGAAAGGTCCTTGGGCCGGCCACATTTGCCGAAAAGGAGCATCCCAGAGGAGGACTCGAAGTGTCCTAGGCTGGGCGAGCTTGGTGCCAGCTAGCTAGCCTAGATCTGCATGATGGATCCACCTGAACCGTACGGGCGGCCAGGTCATCTGTCCCAGAAGATCTAGGGGTCAGGTACAGTTATGAAAGAGGAGGGGGGGCATACCCCCCCATTTTCCTACTTGAGCCCCCACACTTTTTTGCCGTCTGGACAGCGCCGTCCGTCAACAGCCAAAGTGAAAAATGGCAGTGCGTACACCTTTGCCAAAATGGGTCCGTCGGGGCGAAACGGAGTGCACGTCATCCAGACGTGTGACACGTGGCATTTATACGCGATGGAGGTAGTCGGCACAGTCAGGGCTTGTATCTAACGCCACCAAGATCACTCCTAGTTTCGCAACGCGCCCTATAAATAATGACCGTATTGTTACTGTAGTATACGTATAAGTGCATTAGTACGTCCACGAGTACCTCACTCCAGGATGTAAGGCAAAGCGCCGGACCATTAAACATAGTAGCTCACGCGGGTGAGCGCGCACAGGTTTCCTGAAATTAAACTAGGCGCCGGGTGCCGTTTGCCGGGCGCAAATGTTCCGGTTCTATTTTCCTCGTGCCGCCCTCAAAAAGCCAACTTGAGCGCACACCTTTTCAATTATTCTGGCAACGGGGCGATTTTGGAGCTCGCTTCACGTCTGTCAGAGCCCCGTCGGACCAAACTTGGAGTGGGCAGTTTTGGTGCACATGACGAATTATGAAAGATATCAACCCCACGTCAGCTATGGGGATAATAAATGCGTCTGACCAAAGTCGGCAAACATAGTGATTCGGGTCGAGGTGCCCGCATGCAGTACCCGGCCGCCTGTAACTAGCTAGAAGCTAGATAGCTATACCCACCCCATTCCGCATTTCCATCTCACTGAGGACTTCTGCTCACGTGACGCAGTCTTCGGTAAATTAATAAATCAATCATCATTGCGGGGCGGGTGACCAGCGCACTCAAGGCCCAGGCGCCTCTGCCTAAGCGCAAGGATGTGGCCGGATCGAACAAAGCTGGTACATCGATCAGCGTACAAATCCTCATATCAATGAGACAACTGGTCAGCCGGCAGGCCAGAAATCGGAAGAATCCGGACCATGGTAGCTCGAGCCTGCTGTTATCTTATCCGCGTTTTCGAGTTGTTCAGCTTTATATCGGCTGATTTGCATTCAGTCTGCACAGATGGTCTGCATTCAGTCTGCAGACTGATGGTATGTAATCAGCGCTCTTGCAAGTAATATAGTATGTATATGAAAATTTCAAGAACCTGCATGGCGTACTTTAAGCCGGCCCACGTACATCTGCGGGCGGCCACAAGCATGTCCGCTGACCTCCTAGGTCAGCACCGGCCACATGGTGAATGCGCGAGCGGTGGGGATTATGAAGTGAGACAAAGTTATGCCTGGACGCATGGCGATCCAACGATGACAGCAAGAATGATGATCTGACTGCAAGAAAACAGATCGGAGGTCATGGGCATCGGCGAATTCCTTGCTGGCACCACCCACCCACCCTCCTCTTGCTGGACGGAAGCCCCACCGCCCCCCCCCCCCGGCAACTCGCTTCAAGCTCCTTCGCAGCTGCTGATGGCGCTCCCCTCCACGGCCGACGACATCAACACCTGCAATATGGCCAGGCCTGGGTGGCCCTTCGCTGCCGCGACAGTTTCTGGACATGTCGCTACCTGAGTGAGTGGCGCATGCATTCTGTTCAAGGCCCTTGTCCCGATCAGCATCCTCTTTTACGGCTGCGAGGCGTGGACCGTGGACCAGGCGCTGAGCAAGCAGCTTGACAGCATCGTCACTAGAATGCATGCATGCTCCGTCACATGCATCCTTGAAGCGTCCGCTACCAATCTTGAGCGCCGCACCCGGGCCGCGCTCTACTGCGAGCTCCCTCTTGTCAACCATGGATACCTTCCGACATCGCCGCCTCCTCTTTGCCGGCCATCTTGCACATGCCCGCACAGCTAGGCCATGTGAATACCAATGTGGGCCCTGCCGGCGGGCTTAGCTAGGACTGGCCAACCAGCTAGGTAGACACCTCCTGCCATGGCGCAGGGTCCCCTTCTTGTCCTGTTGTGCAATCCACTGGCACTGAAACTTGCGCGCGCCCCGCACGTACAGACGCGGCGTGACCCGAACCCATGCATGTGAGACAACTGCTTGAGGATGCGCAGAGCTTAATTCTGGGACTATCTCAGTGTACGGTACTCGATCCGCGCCTGCATGATAGATCGACAAGGAGAAATGGGCTGCCGTCTGCGATAAGTGCCTTCCTCCTGTACTATTGTATTCCCACGGGCCATTGCTACGTACAGCCAATGATGCAGGGTAGAAGTCTGCAGGTGGAGATTATGGCCCCTGAGGATCTAGGGCTCCGCTACACTATATACCGCCTCGTCTGCCATTACAGTAGAGGAGAGCTCAGATGAGGATTATATCCACAGGAGCTCTATAGTGACTATAAGGTTGGGGCATGATCAATCGGCAGGTATGATACTTGTAACTTTTGTGTAATTATTTTTCTAATGAGATTAGCATAGTAGTCCGTGGCATGCGGCCCATGCGCATGACACGCGAGTACTTACTTACTTACTTGTACTTACAGTGGATGCCACGCTCTCCTCGCGAGTAGTTTTGTTTGCACCCATTGCCTCCCTAATTCTTGACAGTGAGAGATGGATAATAGGTGTCTCTGCCCTGCTTGTACGTCGTGTAGCAACCAGGGATGGAAAGCACTGATCTATTCACTGCGTCGGCCGCGAAGTAGTCCTCCCCGGCCAACGATCGCGCGCGCATGCATGTAATGAATGAATGAATGAATGAACGAACGAACGAACGAACGAACGAACGAACGAGCGAACGAACGAACGAACGAACGAACGAACGAACGAACGAACGAACGAACGAACGAACGAACGAACGAACGAACGAACGAACGAACGAAACGAACGAACGAACGAACGAACGAACGAACGAACGAAACGAACGAACGAACGAACGAACGAACGAACGAACGAACGAACGAACGAACGAACGAACGAACGAACGAACGAACGAACGAACGAACGAACGAACGAACGAACGAACGAACGAACGAACGAACGAACGAACGAACGAACGAACGAACGAACGAACGAACGAACGAACGAACGAACGAACGAACGAAACGAACGAACGAACGACGAACGAACGAACGAACGAACGAACGAACGAACGAACGAACGAACGAACGAACGAACGAACGAACGAACGAACGAACGAACGAACGAACGAACGAACGAAACGAACGAACGAACGAACGAACGAACGAACGAACGAACGAACGAACGACGAACGAACGAACGAACGAACGAACGAACGAACGAACGAACGAACGAACGAACGAACGAACGAACGAACGAACGAACGAACGAAACGAACGAACGAACGAACGAACGAACGAACGAACGAACGAACGAACGAACGAACGAACGAACGAACGAACGAACGAACGAACGAACGAACGAACGAACGAACGAACGAACGAACGAACGAACGAACGAACGAACGAACGAACGAACGAACGAACGAACGAACGAACGAACGAACGAACGAACGAACGAACGAACGAACGAACGAACGAACGAACGAACGAACGAACGAACGAACGAACGAACGAACGAACGAACGAACGAACGAATGAAGGAAGGAATGAATGAATGAATGAATGAATGAATGAATGAATGAATGAATGAATGAATGAATGAATGAATGAATGAATGAATGAATGAATGAATGAATGAATGAATGAATGAATGAATGAATGAATGAATGAATGAATGAATGAATGAATGAATGAATGAATGAATGAATGAATGAATGAATGAATGAATGAATGAATGAATGAATGAATGAATGAATGAATGAATGAATGAATGAATGAATGAATGAATGAATGAATGAGTGAATGAGTGAATGAATGAATGCAATAAGTTAATTCCCCGACGCTTGCTGCATGCAGCATCTAGCTATTATAGATTCTCCCGATTTCTGGCCTGCGCTGGTTCATGTCTCCCTGCATGATAGAAGACATGCAGGCAAGGTTCAGCACCGGCAAGGTAGAGTTAAAGTTGTATCCATTGATAAATGCAAATTTCTGTGCCACGGTCACACTCCCATCCATCTGTGGCCAGTACACCAATATGCTTCCCAACATATCAATTAACGAGACAACTCCACGCATGGTCAATCACTTGGCTTTCATGCGGGGAGGCCACCGACCGCGCCCACCGCGACTGCCGGTGGTGCTGCGTCGTTTCCCCCAGAAGCCAGGTGAGACGTCAACCTCCCTTGCCGACGAGCTTAAGGACCAGCTCCTTACCCTCATGGGCCTGGTAGGTGAGGTAGAACTGCGTGGGTGCCACCGCCTTCCCCCCTCACGGGCCGGACAAGGCGGCTCCCCCACCAGTCCTGCTCACCTTCCCCTCCCGTGAGGACAAGCAGCGGTTCCTCTCTCGTCGCAAGCGGTTACACGACCTCACCTGGACGCTGGATGACGACCTGACCCCCGCTCAGCTAGCAGCAGCGACGTGACCTGTGGCCTGAATACCTCCGCCACAAGCAGGACCCGCAGAAGCCCAAGGTGTACGGGAGGGGCGGCCGGGCCGGGACCTGATGATTAACCACAAGATGTGGACGCCCCGGCCCAGCGGGCTAGAATAGCTTGTAGCCAGGCTAGCTGGTCACTGCCGCCATGGCAGCCATGCTTAGAATGTTTGCCTAGCTGTGCCACCATACCTAGTCACGTGCCCCGCTAACACACGGTACACAAGCAGCCATAGCCTTAGCTTAAACCTTGTACAGCAATGCTACGTCCTGGCTTCGATCAGATTACTTGCCCACGCTCCTTGTTATGATATGCTCACATGGGTCTTATTGCACCCACAGATTGCCGGATCGTTAGCGTGTCCGTTTAGCTAGCGCGCCCGAATGCAGCTGTGGCATGCATTTGGCATGAAGGAGACTGGGGGTCTCTGCCCTTTCTCCTGTTGTGCACACACAGGGATTAAAAGCACTTCGGTGCTCCGTGACTCCCCAACGGGAGCACGCGTTTAATTAATTAATTAATTCATGCGGGGCTGAGATCCTGTGTTGGTTCGGGATCCTCATAGCTGAGCCGCTGCAAGCTTCCCCATGGAAGTTCTCCAACAATGATTGATTGGTCATTGGTAGCTCTGCTAACACATGCACGTGATGCCATGTGCATGGCGTTCATATGCATCGCGCAAGGTCAAGCAGCCAGGCTACGTTGGCAGTTCACCATGAAGTTAATATTCTCCCATAAATACCTTGCAGGAATCCAATTATCCTTACATGGATCATAACTTGTCCTTAGCATTCCATCTCGTCAATCCGCTCCTCCGCACCAAGCACCTCGCTCTCATCATAGTTCACCTGGGCCAAATATAGGCCACAGGCAGGGGCCATGGCCACCTTGTGGCGAGCGATCTCTAAATTGTTCTTTGCGTCAAGGATCTTGCGGACTGCATGGGCACAGAAACAAGTAGTATAAAATATATTAGGATTTCATAAAAAGTTAGTTCAGCAAAGTGGCGCGTGAGAGACTGGGGCATAAGAAAGTACTTGCGTGCCATGCGCATGGGCATGCCACGGAGTACTATGCTAATCTCATTGGAAAAAAATCACAGGAAAGTTACAAATATCGTCTGCATCATGCCCCAACCAAAGTGTGGCCAGGAATCGAAGGCAAGCCTGTTTGTGGGCACTGAAGTGAGGGAAATAAAATTCAATTGATATGCATGTTCCTGGCACGTCTCTTGATATGCATGTTCCTGGCACGTCTCTTGGTACAACTTGTTCCTGGCGCATGCCCCCCCCCGCGCTCACCGCCACTCTACCTGCCAACAGTAAGACCACTGCCAGGACTGACTCACATGCCAATGCCAAGAAACCCTCTGCACATTCCCCCCTGCGCTCACCGCCATCCACCTCATGCCTGCCCTCCACAGCCAACAAAACATTTCTCCCAAGGAGCAAAGGGGCAAAAGAAGCCAGTATGGGATAGAGGCCACATGCTCACCGTCCTCCACCGCCAATTTGCCGCAGCCAACAGCCTTGAGGACCGCCACTATGAGCCGCACCTGCACCACAAGCACACAGGGTAGGGGTGAAAGCAGTCACCACACACGCTAGCCTACATGCAATAGCCTACACGCTAGCACTACGCCCTAGCCTACACGCTAGCACTATGCACTAGCCTACACGCTAGCACTATGCACTAGCCTACATGCTAGCACCCGTACCCTAGCGGGGCAGGAAAGTGCTGGGTTATTTGTTTCCCTCATCCTCATCGATATAGGCACGAGACTCGTAAAACAACATACTTGGTGAGTTTCTATAATCACTCCCCCAGCCACCATCATGCACCAGTTTCTACAAACACTCCCAAACCAACATCACGAAT
Source organism: Mesostigma viride (assembly GCA_009746045.1). Taxonomy (NCBI): domain Eukaryota; kingdom Viridiplantae; phylum Streptophyta; class Mesostigmatophyceae; order Mesostigmatales; family Mesostigmataceae; genus Mesostigma; species Mesostigma viride. The sequence continues at coordinate 1,022,879 of RPFO01000667.1, read as the reverse complement.
CTCCTGCGACGCGGCGCTCCCGCTCCCTTGACGGCAGAGAAATGAGCGCGCCTTGTCTGCCGAATCCATGAATACCCCATCTACAGTGGTTATAATAACGCCCTACTCGACAGTACTGCCCGCTTGATGGAACCAGACCGCCTTACCAGGCTATCCATTAATGGCATGTCGGTTTCACATGCTACTCTCCGTACCGTAAATTAGTACTGAGTATCGTGCACGCTTCCCTGATGGTCGAGAAACGATTGCGCCTGGCCAGAGTGCTACTAATATTTCCACATCACAGTGATCGCATAAGGACTTAAACATTTGACCAGCCAACCTTCTCACTATCCAACCCGCTTACTTGGCGGTAGAAAAACAAGCGCGCCTTTCGGTCGAATCCATGAACGCCACTCCCACATCACCCAGATACATCACAAGCAGGTGATCACAGGAACAGCCCGCCTACTTGACCGTAGAGAAACGAGCGCGCCTTGCCAGAGTACTACTAACAATACCATGGCGCTCTGATATCAAAAGGACTATACTACTACTATAAGTACCATAGTACCAGTATTGAACAGCCCGCTTACCTGATGGTAGAGAAACGAGCGCGCCTTGACCGTGACCACCACCTCCCGGTACGCCTCCTGGAAACTCGGCACGTCACCTTGCGCCGTTCTCACGCCCGCCCGCCTCTCCCGAGAGGGAGCCGCCGACACAGCGCTTGCAGCCGCATCAGCTGCTCCCCCACTTCCGCCGAGTGCTGTGTGTTTTGGGGAGCTGATTCCTACAAGGCTGCCCGGGGCGGGTGCAACGCTACGGGGGGGAGTAGCGGGGATGGGGCCGCCAGCTTCCCCCTTGCGACGCTTGGACACCGCCAGCGGGGAATTATGCTCCTGCGCCGTGATGACAGGGCGCTCGTGCCCCATGCGTTGTTCGGCGTCAGGACTTGGTTCCCGCACGCCATGGCCGTGCAGAGGGTTGTACCCGCGCCTGGGGAGGCCGTCCACAGCATTCAACGCCGCGGGGTCGCCCGCGCCGACTCCCGCGTTGCCAGCATCCTCTGTCTTGTCCCTGGATCTGCCTGGGTTTCCAATGCTAGCATTACTGTCACCCGCGTGAGCACGGAACGTCCCGTCACCAGCAGCAACCTTTACGGCGCCAGCATGCATGACGTCGGCGTCGCCACCAGAGGCATCCCCGCGGAGTTGAGGCTCGCTCTGCAGCAGGCCCTCACCGGCATTATTGACTGCTGCATCACCAGCACTACCAGTCCTTGCCTCCCCCCTAGGCTCGCTCTTCACGAGGCCGTCGTCGCCGCCCTCCGTGGGTCGAGGTGCCGGTTGCGGCGGACAGAAGTGGGGCCAGTGGGCCACAGTGGCCACGGTGAGCACGTCCAGCGTGCGCACGGGATCGCGCGCCTGGCGGGCGGGTGGGCGGTGACGGACGTCAATCATAACGAGCACCAATGAGTTGGGTACTCGTCAGTTGGGTATCAACTAGCTGTGTGTGTGTATGTGTGTGTGTGGACGGGGTTGCGTGCCGGGTGGTGGGCGCATACATAAGCGGGGTAAAGATGCCCCTGCCCAAACATGGAGGGGTGCAGATCATGGTGACCGTAACCAAGATGCCAATCATGGAGAGGTCAGCAGCGGTCACGCCTACAAACGGGTGCGATGTGGGAAATAAGGGTACAAGCTCCGCTGGTGACGAATGCCAGTAATAGTGAGTACACGTCAGTCTGCCTGCGTGTCTGGATTCTGTGCCTGGGGATTTGGCACGTGGACGGTGGGAAATCGGCTGACACTACGGAGGGAGCGATGATGCATTGGGTGAAAGGGTTTAGTGGGTGCATGGCCGTGTGGGTAGAACCAAGCCATCAAGCCTGCACTGGCCCAGGTCCCCAGGATAGTGGGTCATCTTGAAATAAATAGATAGATAGTGGGTCATCTTGAAATAAATAGATAGATAGTGGGTCATCTTGAAATAAATAGATAGATAGTGGGTCATCTTGAAATAAATAGATAGATAGTGGGTCATCTTGAAATAAATAGATAGATAGTGGGTCATCTTGAAATAAATAGATAGATAGTGGGTCATCTTGAAATAAATAGATAGTACAAGGTTATGAGGCTGTTGCTAACATACACGAGCGACCTCTCCATTCCATCTGTTAAAATACCAGGCGTGGCTCGGCGCGGAACCATTCAAACACATCAGGGCTAACCATGACGTAATGAATCTCCACCCCATCATATTCGAGTATATAAATCAAAATACCTGGCAACCCACGGCGCGGAAGGAGCTGAAGTCGTGCCGGCCCAGCAGAATCTCCGCCGCACTCTGCATCAAATATTCGTATATTTAAAAGAACATGTGCACATCACATTCATGTATTCACCATTTTCGAACTTGTGGGTTTGCAAAAAGGCTTGGGCGAGGACGCAAATGTGGTGAGTGTGCGGTGCGGGTTGTGGTTTGCGTGTGGTGGCATACAGTATGTGGTGGGGTGAGTGGAAGGAAATAGTCAGCACACGTGAAACTCCACAGTCACTTCCATACAACCCACCACAACCGACATGCAAAACGAGAGCTTGAAACCGGGTGTCCGCACCACCCTCCCAATGCCTTCAAGTTAATTCAACCTTACTCCATCCCTAAGCTTCGACCCATCTGCCTGATGTATGGCCCCAGAAACTTTTACCTTCCTTAATTCACTTAATAACCAAACCCACTTGCACGGCCTCCAAAGCCCAGTCCATTTAACCTAAGCGCAAGACTCCTACCGCTTAGGTATGTCCCCGACATGCAGGGGGAACTCTACCCATTGCATGGCCTCCAGCGCACATTACCCGAATCAGGCAAAGTCGAGCTTACATGAAGGCTACCATTACCGCATTCATGGCCTCGAACGACCTTTATACAACAACGACAACGGTGGCGACGAGGACGACGACAACAACAACAACAACAATAACAAATTTGCACAACAATATTGATTGCGGTTGCCTTCGAAACAGTAGCTGGAGCTTGTCTTTGGAAATGCTTTTCAGACCTGAATCTTTCTTCCACCCACCATGTCCACGTCCACGAAACCAAAAACTCAGGTTCGATACCCAGCTGTACGGCGTCCAAAAGCCTTCACCTGTCGATGGGCTTGGTCAAGCCAACTCTTCACTTGAACATCTCAACCCACACGCAGTGCATCCACGCCATCCACTAAATCTTGAAGACTAGCCTACCCCACCCACATGGCATCCACTACGAATTTGTCAAAGCTAAAAAGCTAAAGCTAAACAGCTAATCGTAGACCCACAGCTGTGGCAGACAAGAGCCCTATAGAGATCGACAGAGTTTCGCTGCAAACTGTACAAACTGTAACAGCTCAAGCCCAAGTCCTACAGTACAGACACCCGCATAATCCTGTACCCACCGGCGAGGCTTCCATGACCAACTACTAAGGGGCAAACCCAGGTCTCATAGTTGCCCACATGGTGTCCAAAGCACACCACCAAGTTTTCGTCAAGTCCGTCTTAATCAAGGTCTTCATCAAAGTCTTACAACAATCCAAGTCTCCCCACCCACCCGCATGGCATCAACATCCAGCTCCTCATGCACGTGCCACACCCGCCCTTGCTCGAACGCTGATGGCTGCAGCGACCCTGACAATATGCGGTAGTGGTACCTGCACACATATGCACATAGAACACATATGTGTGCATAGGGCGCGTGGTTTTAGGATGACCGCAGGCATTTAGGAGCGTGCGGTAGTGGTACCTGCACAGAGGGCACAGTGTTTTGAGGATTAAAGTGGGCAATGAGGAGTGTCCCCTAGCGGTACCTGCGCACACATTCACACCACGCACAGAACGACAAACAAATGGTCCGTGCGAGGACAGCGCAGCTCAAATGCGCGCTAGCAGGTAACTGGGGGACAAATGAAATTTGTGCACACAAAAGAACCAAGCAAGGGCCATCACAGATGATGTGAGCAGCCTCAATGATCTTGTGCACACAAAAGAACCAAGCAAGGGCCGTCACATATGATGTGAGCAGCCTCAATGATCTTGTGCACACAAAAGAACCAAGCAAGGGCCGTCACAGATGATGTGAGCAGCCTCAATGATCTTGTGCACACAAAAGAACCAAGCAAGGGCCGTCACATATGATGTGAGCAGCCTCAATGATCTTGTGCACACAAAAGAACCAAGCAAGGGCCATCTCAGATGATGTGAGCAGCCTCAATGATCTTGTGCACACAAAAGAACCAAGCAAGGGCCGTCACATATGATGTGAGCAGCCTCAATGATCTTGTGCACACAAAAGAACCAAGCAAGGGCCGTCACAGATGATGTGAGCAGCCTCAATGATCTTGTGCACACAAAAGAACCAAGCAAGGGCCGTCACAGATGATGTGAGCAGCCTCAATGATCTTGTGCACACAAAAGAACCAAGCAAGGGCCATCACATATGATGTGAGCAGCCTCAATGATCTTGTGCACACAAAAGAACCAAGCAAGGGCCATCTCAGATGATGTGAGCAGCCTCAATGATCTTGTGCACACAAAAGAACCAAGCAAGGGCCATCACATATGATGTGAGCAGCCTCAATGATCTTGTGCACACAAAAGAACCAAGCAAGGGCCATCACAGATTATGTGAGCAGCTTCGATGATCTGGCAACTGAACCACTGGTCAATTTGGGCACTGGTCAGGTGGAGGCGTAACTCTCAACTTCTGGCTGACGGCCCATGACCGGGACATGGACCCCCGTTCTGGTTACGACGTCATAAGCTTGAATAGACTTCCTATGTGTCTGGGAATTCGGTGTCTGCATCAGATGACAGGAACTCCTCGTACGTGACTGCCTCATCGGCGACCCACAGTGTAACCAAAAGCACACAAAACTAAACCCACTATCTAGGAGCAACGAAAAATTAATCTATGGGGCGACGAGTTCATGCGCTCGGGGAACAAGCCTGTAAGGGGGTTCCCATCCGGTTATGTTTTCCCACTTCCGGTTATGGCACCGGCTACGCCCCAGAAGCTGAGTCCATGCTGGTTCTCGCCCCTGTGGACATGGAGAGTCCACTAAACAAGTTTCTAGTGACTCACACGTGGTCGGTGGTGGTATCCCAAGAAATTTCCTCTGACTTTGGCAGTATAGTAGTACCAAGCATCTCCCCTTTGGCGGTGCCCCAAGACATTTCCCCTTGCCCAGAGTAGAATGTGTGTACTTATCAACGAGACGACCAGCACGGGCGTGGCATTGCTACTTCAGTGCCCACGACGTCACAAGACCACCAGCACAGGCTTGACGATGCCAAGGTCTGAGCAAAAAGAGGAAACGGGAGGGTATCCGTCAAGCCTGCAGGTTTAGTGCATCGCGACCACGAAACAAACCAGACATCCAACCACTCACACACGGCTCGTGGCGGCGTAGCGTGCGTGGATCGTCTCTGGCACGCGGTGGGCGCCGCGCACTGACACATCCAGGGTCCCTGCCTTCTGCACAGGGCCATGGGGCCCCCCACAGTATTTGCAACAATAATGAGCCAAACCCCACAGACCATGTCCACGCATGCACACAGGAATAAGAGCATGGCCCAAAGAGGGGCGTGTATGTATGTATGGAGAGCCCATCCCACCTCCGTACTTTGTCATTATCATATATATATATATATATATTTTCATTGAGAATGATAAGTTACGGAGGTGAGAGGGGAATGCAACACAAGGAAAACCCGGAAAAGAAGAATCATAGTAGTATATATTTTACTATGGAGAGTTAAGAGTAATGCTACTTACTGAATACCAGGTGTATAGCTCATAGTAGTATATATTTTACTATGGAGAGTTAAGAGTAATGCTACTTACTGAATACCAGGTGTATAGCTTATATATTTTACTATGGAGAGTTAAGAGCAATGCTACTTACTGAATAACAGGTGTATAGCTCATAGTAGTATATATTTTACTATGGAGAGTTAAGAGCAATCCTACTTACTGAATAACAGGTGTATAGCTTCGCCGCGCAAAACACCCTTCAGTGCTTGAGTTCTAGTATGTTTGCCCCCCCCCTTTGCGGCAAGCTTTGGATACATTACACGAGCTAGCTATAGGAATTTTTCCATAGTATCAAACTAGCAGATACTATCATAAAAAAGCAAGTAACGTGATAGCAGTAATACCGCTACTAACAATGTATGTGAGACAAGCAAGGGAATGGGCGATGAGCGTGTAAACTACTTTGCACGCACGTAAGGACGTATCAGGCAATCCCATTAAGTAACACATGGACTACAAATTGATTCCATTGATTCATACACAACATAATAAAGTGGACGACTACATAATATCTTCCACTGATTCACACATAAGGACCAATAAGGCGATCCCATGGACACGCGTCTCACATCAGCGAGAAAGGGCTCATACAACGGGCTCATAGTCTTAAGTAGAGTAAGGAAAACAAAAGTAGGTAAATGAAAAACTGCAGCAGGCGAATCATGAACGCTGTCTATAGTGACCTTTGCACGCATGCCTGGATCGCTCTGCCATTGACTGGGGGCCAACAGATCCACGTGCTATTCATTAATACATTAATGAACACACCAAAAAGCCTCACTACACCAAAGTCACAGAGACCGCTTCCAAGGGACTTGGCAGACCACTGGCAGCCGTCACGTCCCCCCCCCCCCCCCCCCCCCCGCCCCCCCAACCACCACGTCCAAAACCCTCACAAACACTTGACTTCCATCAATAGTAGCAGTATACCTAGAAAGCAGTTCTAGCTCGCGAAAGATCCAGATAATGTGTGATGTGAAGCAAGATGATTGTAACCCTACTGTCTCGGCTCCCACAAAGCTTGAAAAAACGGAAATGCTTGCACCACCTGCTCCGAGCGCATCTACGAGTGCCCAACCTGGCAATCTAGTGTGTGCTTACCCGCAGAAAACGGTTGGCTGCGGCATCCCCTGGTTGATTGATGAGCGACACGGGGGGATTAGATAAAAACATCTGTGACTGTTACTTTTTCTGTAAGGATTTGCTGAGCTTCGCTCATTTTATATATGACGCGTGGACGGGCTCAAAGGGGACCGACCTGCCGTAGGTAGCGTAAGACTAGCGCTTGTCACGAGGGTACTGCACCGGCCGGCCCTTTTTGTGCCGAGGCTGAGTGTGGTTCCGGAGTGCAGGCCTAGGTAGCTTCTAACGTACGTCACTAGACCTTGTTACCTGCGCCAGCCGCCAGGCGTGGCGCAACTGTGATTGGCAGTCAGTACACCTTGTACCTGCGCCAGCCGGCAGGCCTGCGTGGCGCAATGTGAATGATAGTCAGTACTTAGAGTGGTGTAGGGGACGTAGGGAGGCCTCTTTTCAGCTTCGCAACTTGATCCCAGCATTTGCTGGCAAGGTCGGCTGGCCGCTATGGCGGCTGCGCTGAATGTAAGACGATGCTATCGGCCTCTCCGGGCGTGGAGAGGCCTGGAATAAAGTTCTTTATGTTCGCCACCCACCGTTACAGGCCACGGTAATGGTTGTTGGGTGGGGGGCTCTACGTTTTGAGTAAAAGGGTGTGATTTCCGGCGCTGGGCCCACTGACGATTCCCCTCTACCCCTGGGTGCGGCAAGCGGCTTCCTGACACTGGGGAAGCTGCGTTTTAGTCGGACAACGTCAGGGAAGGAGCCATACAGGCCAGGGCCAGCGGCTACGGTGGAAAGAATCACAGGTGGAGGCGAATCTGCCTTAAACGTGGAGATGGCTAGCGCGGGGTGCCAGGGTAGCCCATAACTGCCAGGAGCCTGACAGCGGACCCGATCTTTCGGCCTGTGGCCAGACGGGAGTTTCGGGGAGGATGCGGGGCTGGAGCGAATCTTGGTGGGAGGAGCGCGCTCTTCATCATTGCCCAGTTTTTCAGCAAAGAATGTTCGCCTGGCGGGGCTGAAATTCTTGCTGTTTTATCGCCTTGTTTTTATCCTGTATGATGCATTATAGGAAAAGCGATAAAGAGTTCGGTTCAGCCAGGGGGGCATATCTATGCCATAAAAAATTTCCTACAACAACACAAGCCCTGGTCAGGGCCTTGGCTAAGCAGTTTCCAAGCCAAGGCCTTGGTAGGGTAGAGGGCCTATCGCCACAAAGGTTTCAATGCCGGGAAATCCCAGCCTCGGGGGTGGGGCTGGTGATGGGTCCTGGGCTTGTGAGAGACGGTCCGGGGGCGTAAGGCCTAATGAGCAGCCGCTGGAAACCGCCCCCCTAACGGGGGGAACGACATGGGTGCCGCCCTGCGTCCGCCGGGAAACCGTAGCGGCCACACGGGGGCGGCAGTACAGCCGTGGCAGCGTGCAGGAGGGGGGCCATGGGCGGAAAGAAAATCGGCACCAAGGTTGGCGACAGCCTTGGTGGCCAGGAAGGAGGTGTGGGGGCAACACCTTGTGTTCGAGTATGCTGGGCCCCCAGCATGGTGCTACAATAACCAACTTGATAATGATGTGCACTGAGTTTGAAGGTGTGGTATAGGCTGTCCGTATAAAGCCTAGCACACAAAAATGTAAAATAAATGTTTCTCTTGGTGGGAAGGAACTCCAATGGACCAAAAACAAGAAATGTATTTGCTGAGCTTCGCTCATTTTATATATGACGCGTGGACGGGCTCAAAGGGGACCGACCTGCCGTAGGTAGCGTAAGACTAGCGCTTGTCACGAGGGTACTGCACCGGCCGGCCCTTTTTGTGCCTAGGCTGAGTGTGGTTCCGGAGTGCAGGCCTAGGTAGCTTCTAACGTACGTCACTAGACCTTGTTACCTGCGCCAGCCGCCAGGCGTGGCGCAACTGTGATTGGCAGTCAGTACACCTTGTACCTGCGCCAGCCGGCAGGCCTGCGTGGCGCAATGTGAATGATAGTCAGTACTTAGAGTGGTGTAGGGGACGTAGGGAGGCCTCTTTTCAGCTCCCACCCACCCACCCACGCTGCTAAGAGGGGCAACACCTTGTGTTCGAGTATGCTGGGCCCCCAGCATGGTGCTACAATAACCAACTTGATAATGATGTGCACTGAGTTTGAAGGTGTGGTATAGGCTGTCCGTATAAAGCCTAGCACACAAAAATGTAAAATAAATGTTTCTCTTGGTGGGAAGGAACTCCAATGGACCAAAAACAAGAAATGTATTTTCTTGTTGTCCAGTGCCTGCTTACCCGCACAAAGCGGTGGAAGGCGTCGAGAACCGTCCCTACGGGAATGCATGAGAGATAAGGGAGTTGAGTAACTCTAGAGCCCTAGCATCTGGCTCTAAGTTCCCCATGTCCGTCCGCACGCCTTCCGCTAGCGTCCGCTAAGCCGCCGGCTATTATCCGGCGGTCCGATGCGGTCGACCGGTCTAAGGGCGGCGCCTAGGGCCGGCGCCACCTAGGCCCCAGTCCGGGGCCTTATCCGGGTCAGTACGCACAGCTAGCCTGTCCCACGGTTACGGCTAACCGGATAGGCTTTGCTGGCTAGGACATAAGCCAGTGGTTGGCCAGCTCGGACAGCGGTTCTCTGTGTTCTCATTCTCCCAAGCTCAACGTGACCGACCGCCATAGCTTAGCCGGCCGGGGGCTTTAACTTGTATTCATACACGTCCCGATGGCTTCCGGCACACGGAGCCGCACGGGAGAACACACAGATGCGCCAAGTGGCGAGGCCGCAAGCTCCGTCCTGCCACGCTTTAGTGCGGACGAGGCCACGAGGCTGATGCAAACCCTCGTGGCACAACCTGAACTGGCCAAGCAGTTTAAGCATTTGATGCTTGCTGCTGACGATGCTCTGAATCGCGGGCCTCTGAAGCAAACGGAGGTGCCCGCTGATCTACCTGCCGACTATACGGCGGACGACGCAGCAGATTTTCCCCTCTTGTCCAGTGCCTGCTGACCCAATCGGTACCTGGCTGTTGCGTCGTCCGTATGAAGACCCCTGCATGCAGGAAGTGGTTGAGCGCCTTGAACACCATCCTATAGTTGCTGCCAAAGGGAGGAATGATAAAGAGAAGAATCATATAGTTGCTGGCTTGCTGCCAAAGACGGGAATAATAAAGACAGGAATAACACAGCTGCTGCCGAAGAGAGGAGTAACATAGCTCCTCCCAAAGGTAGCTGCGCTCTTCACCACCACACACGCCCTTACCCGTAGGATTAATTAGTTACAAGAGAAGTATAGGTATCAACGAGTAAGTCGATTACTTACCCTCAGGAAGTGGTTGATCGCTTTAAGCACCGCCGACGGCTCGTGGGGGGCCAGCTGCACGTCTCCATCACGTGCACCACAGAAGCAAAGTTTGCAAATGGCTGTCAAAGACAAAGTTGAAAATGTTAGTGTGGAGGAGCTGCCAGATCTCACCATTTAATAGCAAAGAAATAATAGTAGTATGTAACAATATGCAGGGGATATTATACCATTTGGCAACAGAGCCTGTTGCCGTTGTCAAGTGGTATAATTTTGGGCTACATCATAGTATCCCCTTGAGTTAGGATTCACAGGAAAAAAACGAATCTCTTTTAGAATATGCAACAAGGCAGTGGCACAAGTACGGTGTCGCCACAATGCGCACGCACGACACCAAAAGGTGTAAAAAGCGCTGACGCAGGTCCACGAGCGCAGAAGGGTGGGCTGTTGCAAACGAGGGAGATGGTGTTTGGGTTTGCGGATATAAGTTGCTGGATGGCACACGTTGCCGGGGGCCAGGCGGTGTGGTGGTCACAGAGGGAGGAACGCAAGAAGGAAAGCTAGATGTGCTGACACTAAATGTGCTACTATATTAGTAGTACTATATTTGTAGTATATACATTAGCAGTATACTAGATAAGTAGTATATACATTGGTATACTAGATTTGTAGTATACTATGAAATAGTTTGGTACCGTACCGGATTCGAACACAGGACCTCTTGCATGATTTCGCGGCTGTAGGGGTCTCCTGATCCGAAGGCATCCCAAGCGATAGCCCAACTGCGAAAAAAGCACTCTACCGGAGAGCGGTGCAAGTGCGTCCGAAATTCCCCAATATGAACCAGTGGATCAGATCTAACTGCTAGCCCCACGGGGGCGGATGTGAGTAGGAGAACTACGCACTGGGTCACGCCGCGGAAGCCGGCCAAAGGTGACTCCTGGTTGATCACGGCTGCACTCTGGACCTCTATATTAGTAGTATACTACTACTACTAGGTAGTACTACTACTACCTCTACCATGAGTACATGCAACTGCAACGGATTCCAACGGTCGCAGACAGAAAGAAAGACACAATCAAAACAAGATAGACCAGAAGGAAACGGAGGCCAGAAAACATTGCATGTGAAGGTAATGTGCTGCGATTCAGCACCATACAGTTGTTTTTCAACATCATTAACTACTATCACTATTACCATTACTATCACGATAACTATCACTGTTACTATCACTATTACCATCACTATTTACTATCATTTGACTCAATGGGCCATCAACCCTGCCTGCCACGTTCCTAGCGGGCAAAGGGAGCGGTGCCACCAACATGCGCACGCACGGTACCCCTTCATTGTTTCATAGCATGCTAGTACTCTTTTTTCAGCATAATGCATATCTCATAACTGTTGCTAGTACTCTTTTTCAGCATAATGCATATCTCATAACTGTTGCTAGTACTCTTTTTCAGCACAATGCATATCTCATAACTGTTTCATGGGACGCACCGTCTGCCCCGGCTTGCGCTTGCTCACGCGGCAGATATCCAGGTGCGCCGTGTTGCCCAGCGCGTGCACGCCCGCGTCCTGGTAGGGACAAAAGGGTGGGTGAATGGGAAGAAGAACCAACATTATCAGATGCGAATAGCTATTAGATATCATGAGGGGCAGGTAAGATGTAAGTTATCATAAGGGGCAGGTGAGCTATTAGATATCGTAAGGGGCAGGTGAGCAATACCGTAGTGGTCAAAATCACTTTGCGAATAATTACTTTGCAACCCCAAAACAAGGTGAAATTTATAGTTTGCGACCCAAAACGAAGGCAAAGTTTTAGGTTTGCGAGCCGATCGACTTGTTTGTGGTCAGTGGCTTGGGTCTCACCGACTTCATATCCCTTGTCCCCCTTCCAATGTAACCCAACTACCCAACTGAGTAATTTTATTGATCCATTGGGTAGCACTGATTAAAATAGCTAGGCTTGGGGCTGTGCGGCACGGCGCAGGCGCGGTGCGGTAACATTTGAACTTTGCGACCCAAAATGAAGCACATTAATAGCAGTTTGCGAGGTCGATTCGCAAACAATTATACGCAAAGTGATTTTGACCACTACGGTGAGATATCATAAGGGATAGGTAAGCTGCTAGATATCGCAAGTCAGGAAATGGTGTTGCCCCGCGGTGGCACACCCACGTTCTTGTAGGGGAAGGGGAAAAGTAAGCAACGGGTGGGGAACAGAAGCTTGCTTTTGTTTCAGCATATCATCGAAGGCAGGTAAGTCACGAGATGCTGTTTAGGGTTTAGGATTTAGAGGCAGGTCAGTTACGAGGTGCCCTAAGACAGATGAAAGTGCGCCCGGTTTCCATGGCAAACGAACGAACAAACAGACGGACGGACGGACGGAGGGACGGACGGAGGGAGGGAGGGAGGGAGGGAGGGGGAGGGAGGGAGGGAGGGAGGGAGGGAGGGAGGGAGGGAGGGAGGGAGGGAGGGAGGGAGGGAGGGAGGGAGGGAGGGAGGGAGGGAGGGAGGAGGGAGGGAGGGAGGGAGGGAGGGAGGGAGGGAGGGAGGGAGGGAGGGAGGGAGGGAGGGAGGGAGGAGGGAGGGAGGGAGGGAGGGAGGGAGGGAGGGAGGGAGGGAGGGAGGCAGGGAGGGAGGGAGGGGCGGGTGGGCGGGCGGGCGGAATGGTGGGGAAAGGGAGCTTCTGTTATTGCATGCTACCATACAGGGCAAACAGCGCTTCCACACGGGGCAAACAATGCTACCATAGGGGGCAAACAATGCTACCATATGGGGCAAACAATGCTACCATAGGGGGCAAACAATGCGACCATATGGGGCAAACAATGCGACCATATGGGGCAAACAATGCGACCATATGGGGCAAACAATGCGACCATATGGGGCAAACAATGCGACCATATGGGGCAAACAATGCTACCATATGGGGCAAACAATGCGACCATATGGGGCAAACAATGCTACCATATGGGGCAAACAATGCGACCGTATGGGGCAAACAATGCTACCATATGGGGCAAACAATGCGACCATATGGGGCAAACAATGCTGCCATAGGGGGCAAACAATGCGACCGTATGGGGAAAACAATGCTACCATATGGGGCAAACAATGCTACCATATGGGGCAAACAATGCGACCATAGGGGGCAAACAATGCTACCATATGGGGCAAACAATGCAACCATATGGGGCAAACAATGCGACCAAATGGGGCAAACAATGCGACCATATGGGGCAAAGAATGCGACCATATGGGGCAAACAATGCGACCATAGGGGGCAAACAATGCTACCATAGGGGGCAAACAATGCAACCATATGGGGCAAACAATGCGACCAAATGGGGCAAACAATGCGACCATATGGGGCAAACAATGCGACCATATGGGGCAAACAATGCGACCATAGGGGGCAAACAATGCTACCATATGGGGCAAACAATGCTACCATATGGGGCAAACAATGCGACCATATGGGGCAAACAATGCTACCATAGGGGGCAAACAATGCTACCAGATGGGGCAAACAATGCGACCATATGGGGCAAACAATGCGACCATATGGGGCAAACAATGCTACCATATGGGGCAAACAATGCTACCATATGGGGCAAACAATGCGACCATATGGGGCAAACAATGCTACCATAGGGGGCAAACAATGCTACCATATGGGGCAAACAATGCGACCGTATGGGGCAAACAATGCTACCATAGGGGGCAAACAATGCTACCATATGGGGCAAACAATGCTACCGTATGGGGCAAACAATGCTACCGTATGGGGCAAACAATGCTACCATATGGGGCAAACAATGCTACCATATGGGGAAAACAATGCTACCATATGGGGAAAACAATGCTGCCATATGGGGCAAACAATGCTACCATATGGGGCAAACAATGCTACCATATGGGGCAAACAATACTACCATATGGGGCAAACAATGCTACCATATGGGGCAAACAATGCGACCATATGGGGCAAACAATGCTACCATATGGGGCAAACAGCGCTTCCACACGGGGCAAACAATGCTACCGTACGGGGCAAACAATGCTACCATATGGGGCAAACAATGCTACCATATGGGGCAAACAATGCTACCATATGGGGCAAACAATGCTACCATATGGGGCAAACAATGCATGCTACCATAGGGGGCAAACAATGCTACCATATGGGGCAAACAATGCTACCATATGGGGCAAACAATGCTACCATATGGGGCAAACAATGCTACCATATGGGGCAAACAATGCATGCTACCATAGGGGGCAAACAATGCTACCATATGGGGCAAACAATGCGACCATATGGGGCAAACAGCGCTTCCACACGGGGCAAACAATGCTACCGTACGGGGCAAACAATGCTACCATAGGGGGCAAACAATGCTACCATAGGGGGCAAACAATGCCACCATATGGGGCAAACAATGCTACCATATGGGGCAAACAATGCTACCATATGGGGCAAACAATGCATGCTACCATAGGGGGCAAACAATGCTACCATATGGGGCAAACAATGCGACCATATGGGGCAAACAATGCGACGATACGTCATAAAGGGCAAAGGAGCGCACGGGCCCCTTTGCTCTCTACCAACAGGACCAGGAGATCAAACCACAAAACATCGAAAGCCGTACTTTGTTGTCTTGTGGCAACAGAACCAGGGAACTGGTCATCATGGAGTAGCAAGCTGTACATGTCACAGCTGGGGTATGTCACTATATCAAGAATGCTCATGTGTCGCAGCCTACGTGTTTATTAAGGGGATATGTGTTTATTAAAGGGATACGTCTTTATTAAGGGGATACGTCTTTATTAAGGGGATACGTGTTTATTAAGGGGATACGTGTTTATTAAGGGGATACGTGTTTATTAAAGGGATACGTGTTTATTAAAGGGATACGTGTTTATTAAGGGGATACGTCTTTATTAAGGGGATACGTGTTTATTAAAGGGATACGTGTTTATTAAGGGGATACGTCTTTATTAAGGGGATACGTGTTTATTAAGGGGATACGTGTTTATTAAAGGGGATACGTCTTTATTAAGGGGATACGTGTTTATTAAAGGGATACGTGTTTATTAAAGGGATACGTGTTTATTAAGGGGATACGTCTTTATTAAAGGGATACGTGTTTATTAAAGGGATACGTGTTTATTAAGGGGATACGTCTTTATTAAGGGGATACGTGTTTATTAAAGGGATACGTGTTTATTAAAGGGGATACGTCTTTATTAAGGGGATACGTGTTTATTAAAGGGATACGTGTTTATTAAAGGGGATACGTCTTTATTAAGGGGATACGTGTTTATTAAAGGGATACGTGTTTATTAAAGGGGATACGTCTTTATTAAGGGGATACGTGTTTATTAAGCCGATACACCCAGAAGAGGCAGAGTCACTGGTAGAGCCCAGCACACTCTGTGCAACGGAAATATGTATTCTAAAAACGTTCTCCCGACTGTGTATGGGTGACAGCTGGCATTTTGGAAGCCAACCACCATAGGGCTTGGCTAGCGAAGCGGTAGTACGGGCACTGGGGAATTTCGCCACACGGGCAGGAAGCCATCGCAACCCCCTAATTAATTTAGTAGATATACTAGCATTATATAATACAGCATCCATCCACTGTGGCATTGCGGCGGCACAACCCAACGACGCACCGATGACGGCAAGATAGACTTCCTGAAGTTACCAACGGCGTAAAGCACCCACCGTGCGACTGGGGGATGTTGTGCTCATGACATCTGGCATAGGGCACATGGACTAGAGAATCGCTGTGTAATCCAAGAACTAGCCTCTGTAAAAGACTATCACGATCACTCGCCGTTCGAATCGAGCCGTACACTCTACATTCTTAATCATAAATGGTGGTCATAACTGCATTTCGCCGTTCGAATCGAGCCGTACACTCTACATTCTTAATCATAAATGGTGGTCATAACTGCATTTCGCCGTTCGAATCGAGCCGTACACTCTACATTCTTAATCATAAATGGTGGTCATAACTGCATTCGTGGTTGGCTATTCCCCACCGTGCGACTCGAGCCATGGATGAGCGCTGGTTCGCCCAAGAAACTCTTGATGGCTTCCTGCAACCGGCCCGGATGTAGATAAGCATAGTAGAGAACAAGTTAGCATGCAACCATCCCGAATGTAGGTAAGCATGCCAGAGAATCAGTTACTAAAAAGGTTTGCCAAAGAAACACTTGACGGCTTCCTGCAACCATCCTGGCGGAACATCAGGCAGGCCAGGGAATAACCAAACACGCAGAGACCTAACAAACATGCACGAGAGTCGACAAACAAAATTGATAAACAGCTGTCAACCAGTGTCAAAAACAACACATGGAAGAGAGAACGATGCCAAAGGAATAGGTTGCAAGTACAGGGTGAAAAGCAGCTAAATTTATAAGCAGATGTCAACCAGTGTAAAAAATACATGGAAGAAAGAACGACCAAGCAAATCGGCCATCAGAGATACAAATATAGTACGGGGGGGCAACCTAAGAAGGATTTTGGCAACATGGCTGCATAAACTGCGCGCATGGGTTACAAGTATCCATGCAACACTTTGCAATGCCTCCTGAAGGACGTAGTCCCTTCAGAAACGACGTAACCGATTTTCTGTGCCGTGCAGTAAAATTGGCTGACTGCAAGGTTTCGATCAAATATCCTTTGGCAGTGGTCATTACATGCCTCGCATTATCTCGTCAAACAGCGGCACGATGTCAACCATGGGTAAACGCCGATCTAAGAGATGCCCCCCCCCCTTGGCTTGACTGGGGTAAGTTAATAAGATAATTAATTTGATATATCCGTTCTTCGAAGTGATTCTTCTTCCAATATTGGCTTTCATGGTTAAACCTGTGCGTCATGACGGGCGAACCACCCAAAGTGGTCAGAATCTGAAAGCCAAGCCCAATGAACGACATGGGCGAGCTTGCGGACGATGCCATACCTCCAAAACTTGCTGCACGGTACGACCAACAGACTGGCGTTGCCATCCGACGAAGTTAGTTCCGACGTACTCCACAGTCAGCAGATACCGCACTTTCGCAGGATCCATATATTATTGTTAGGAGTACATTAGCTCGATATAGGCAGACGTCTCGGGCACGTCTTGCGGAAGACAGAATGCCGTAGGACGGGTAGTGAGGATGCGCCTGGCTTGTCGCTTCCTTAATACTCTTATGCATATACTCTTGAAAAATTATGTCGAGCTCATGTGGCGCTGGATTTCAGATGGAGCCAGCACTAAGCACATCCACTACCTTAAATTTCAAGCCGTGTCGCAAATGCACCTTCGTGTCGCCAGATTTCTACCGCTTTGTTCCCTGATGCCTTGCATAAATCTAAAATCAATGAAGACTTTGCTGGAAGCACCGCCCTCTCATTCCTTAGATATTAAGTCTCTTTCTTCAACTTTCAATGGTCATTTTTACGTGAAGTACCTGGTGGATAAAGTGCAGTATCATGATGCACCACCTGTGTCGCCGCCTTGTCAAAATTCCTGTAGACACAGTAAGTACTGCGTGCAGGAATATTATCGCGTCATCTATGGATTCCTTCATCATCGCGTCATCCAAATTCGGTTATTTGACTTAATCTCATTCACGTTGGGTTTGAGGGTTTAATCGGGTCAACTCATAAGGCGTGGACACAACTTGAGGCGTGAGTGACTAAATAAAATTGAACTACAGTCGTTGCCCCGTTAAGTTGCCATCGACGCCTACAATTCGGCGTCGCAACTTAACGCGGTAACGCAACTTAACGGTAGAATTAGGCTAGCATCCCATCCCCTCCTCTCACCGGGGAGCCATTATCTTGATGATGATTGATTGAGCTAGTGATAACATATGTTCATATTTTGAGGTTTCTAGCTAACTTCTTACTGACACCCGGCACGGGCCAATTACTAGGCCTTTCTGATTGACCCGCCTTCAAGGTGGCAACTCATAACCTTGGCCCAGGGGTCGCTGAGCTACTGATCATCACCGACTGAACTAAGTTTAGAGGTGCATCACAATCCCGGCGTGAGTGGCATGCATGATGTGCACACCGGCCTGCCACATGCAGGCCAAGTGACCGTTCTCAACCGCCCTTGATCGACGCCAGTTGCCGGTAACAACTAAACGGCTCGTCCCAACTGAAGAGCTCTTGTCGCCCGGGAGCCGAGCCGCGGAGCTAGTATCCTTGCACTAGCCGGCCTAGTGAGGGTTCCTCACTTGGCCAGCAATTTATTAATTAATTAATAGGCACGTGACTGCGTCACGTGAGCATGTCCTCAGTGGGAGGGGAACATGGGATGGAATGGATGGTGTAAGCGGCTATCTACTAGCACTACATTTCGCCGCCTAGGACACCTTTTTTAGCGGGGAATGTGGGTCGGTCAAGTAGGGGAAAACGGTGGCAGGTCTCCGAGCGTCAGATACTTGGAAATTTCGTTACGTTCGTATCGAGAGTAGATTTCTGACAATTTTCCTCGTTCGGACAGAGCCACAGTGAATATCAGCATCCGTCCAGTACCAAAGCATGGACCTAGCAGAAATTCCGTCAGACATCTCGGAAGTAGCAATTTTTAGTATCGAGCGCACTTGCGCTAGTGTTCAGTACGAATTCGGCCTCCGTCAGGTCAGCAAGCGGCGTGGGAATATACTGAACTGAACAAAACGGTGGACTGTACTAAGAAATTCGTACTCAAATTTCGTCATCGGAATCGGAGGGAAATCTTCGACCAAGGACTAGAGATTTCATCAAATTTTCAGAACTGGCCAATTGATGCCAAATGGCGCGATTCTAGATAACAAGTGTTGCTTTACTGGTATCCGACGGTGCCGAACTTCGAAATTGAATTTGTAACCCCCGCCGTATTGACGGAACCACATTCTCGCATAAATTGGGTTTCCGCGGTGGCGAAATGTAGTGAGTCACTAGTAGGTTCTAGTTACAGGGGTGTGGGCACCGCGGCCCGCATCGCTATGAATGCCATACGCGGTCACACGCGGAGCCCCCACAGACTTGCCTGGGGGTGGTCTCCTTCATCACCAGTTGGCATCTATCCTTGCGTACCATCTGCCTCCATAATACAGACAAACCAAGAGGCTGCCCGGGTGTGAGCCCATCACGTCTAGTGTAGCACATGTCCATGCCGAGTCTATCACGAAAAGTCCACGGGTGGCGGCCCTGCCGCGCGCGGCCTGGGGCACGCCAGGTGAGGACATATCGCCCAGGCTGGGCGGGCTTGGTGCCAGCTAGTCTATCTGATGTGTCTATACCTGATCTGTGCAGGCCAGGTGCCCGGCCAGGCCCGGCCCAGGGCCTGTGCCTAATAATGTGGGAATTAATTAATTTAATAGACACGTGACTGCGTCACGTGAGCATAAGTCCTCAGAATAAGTCCTCAGAATAAGTCCTCAGTGGGAGGGGAACATGGCCGGGATGGAATGGATGGTGTAAGGTATCTAGGTCCTAGTTACAGGGGTGTGGGCACCGCGGCCCGAATCGCTATGAATGCCATATGCGGTCACACGCGGATGAGCCCCCACAGACTTGGGGGTGGTCTCCTTCATTACTACTTGCCATCTATCCTTGCGTACCATCTGCCTCGATCATATTACAGATCAAACCAGGAGGCTGCCCGGGCGTGAGCCCGTCGCGTCTAGTGTAGCACATGTCCATGCCGAGTCTGTCACGAAAAGTCCACGGGTGGCGGCCCTGGGCCGCGCGCGGCCTGGGGCACGCCAGGTGAGGACATATCGCCCACCTGGGCTGGGCGGGTTTGGTGCCAGCTAGTCTATCTGATGTGTCTACCTGATCTGTGCGGGCCAGGAGCCCGGCTAGGCCCAGGCGTCTGTGCCTAATAATGTGGGAAACATAGGGAAAATCAGCTCATACACATCCTCATTACTAATGTGCAAACCAAAGGGGCCTGTTAAGGGCCTTGCGCAGCATCTTGGTGACGTTGCCATCGAGTCGTTGCTCCAGCTCCTACGTCAGTGTCCAGGTCTCGGCGCGGTAGGTCAGGATCGTCAGAATGACGACCTTGAAGAGGTCACGCTTGACGATCCGGGGTAGGGCGGGGTTGCTCCACCAGCGGCGGTGGTCATGGATGATGGAGTTGCACCCACGCCATGCCGATCCGTGTCGTCAGGTCGTCCTCGCAGTCGGGAAGCCAACTGCCGAGCAGCTTTCAAGAAGCGGCCTGAAGTAGGGTAGTTGACCTCGGTGTCGTCTAAGAGGCGGAGTGTGGGTGGGGGCCCTGCCATGCCGAGGGCCAGGGCCTCCGTTTTGGGGCTGATTGCTAGACCAACCGCCCGAGCCGCGAGCGCCAGGCAGTCCAGCCAAAGTTGGGCAGACTCCGGCTTCTCGATGAGCTTGATGTCGTCGGCATAAATGAGGTCAGCTAGTAAATTCTGCTTTTTAGTCGGCCCCCCTTCTCCAAGCTCGTGCGCGATCGCTAGGCCAGGGGCACGGCCTGCAATGCTAGCAAAACGAGAACGTGCCTGGCGCATAAAACATAATCCACTACAATAATAAACAGGTACAGCGACAGGACGCAAACCAGAGTTCCATTATACGCAATACGCGGTTATACGCGCGGGGTCCGTATAATGGATAATACGGTATAATACGGTATTATCCGGAAATTATACGCAAATACTGGATTTAATCGTTTTTGGGGTTGTTTCATGCATTTTGATATCATTTCAAGCAGTCCACATGTTTCTGACACTAAATTACACATGATACATGGGTTGCCACTGCTCAGCAGTGCTTGGGAACACTGGACGTGTAAACCGGGGTTCACGAGGAGCTAGATTACCTATGCATTATAGCCTAAAAAACAACGCCAAATGAAATGGAAAGATGAAAAAAGCAAAAGAAGTAAGATGGCTATGCTTCCATGCAAGCAGGTCCTGGGCGTCTCCATGTTTCTTGTATGCATGAGGAGCACACAAGAAGAAGGCTGACTTTGGCGAGCAAAACAAGAAATAGTGGCTAGATCTGGCCAGAAAACCACTTGTTCCGAGATGTTTTTAGCAAGAAAAAACATCGCGTTATCAAGCTTATCATATTTATAAACAATGCCAAGCACTACGTCACTGCTTTCGATGAAGCATAAGCTAATAGCAGACAAATCTGGTCCAAAATCTGCATGTCGTAGTGGTATTCCCCAACCATCACGAGCCAATAATGCGTAGAGGCAGTAAAGCAACCAAAAGACAAGCAGAAAACCTCCATTACAGGTCTACGATTATTTTACAATCCACCCAACAACTTGATACAGTACAATGAACACGTGAACAAGATAGCACGTACCAGATCAAAACCGCATATTACCTTTCTTGACGGAGCCAGCATGCCCACATGATGGACGTAGCTGCGAGCCTTTCCTGGCCGTCGTCGCTTATAAATCATGTAAGGAATAACGTGAAACATCTATCCGCGTTCAAATGTAGGAGCATTTCCCGCCTATCAACAGTTAGCACATGCACGGTCGCCACCTGGTTGCTGAAACGAGGTTGCCGCATCGAACAGAAGGTCGAGACATATCTGCGCACATCCAAACGTTGCCTGGCCAAGGATATAAGCTTTTCAAGACCTAAGGATCATGCCTACAGATTGAAAATGTAAAGCGGCCATGCTCTCGTACCAGTCAGTTTTCTGTATGACTTACATTAATATTCGGTGCATGGCTGCCCGAGAGGCAAGGGCAGAGACCTAAACAGCATGGAGGGTTGCCAACTTGGGTTGCCAACTTGCCATGCTACAGTGTAGCTTGCTGGTAAGATCCTTGTGTCTCACGGTCGCCAAATGTCAACCAGTGGATGGTTTCCGTAGTGTTTCTAAGTTCCCTTGCATTCCCGCCTTAGTTCCCGCCCGAAAAATTTGGCTGCCGGACCTCGGATGAGCGCGAAAACCCCATTATACGCGCGCTTATACGAATTATTCGCCGTATTATACGTAAAAATACGCAAATCGTATAAAACGGATAAAAATTATCCGCTCGACCTTGTATAACGCGTATTATACCGTATAATACCGTATAATACGCCGTATAATGGAACTCTGTCGCAAACCTGCCAGACCGCCGGTCTGCAGTGGGCATGGCAGGGTAAAGCCATGTTGAGTGCGCACCGAAGTGGTCGACCCCTCATATGTACAGCGTGCGGATGACGGTAATCAGGGGAGTGGGGACGCGAGTGCGAGCAAGTACAGCCCATAGAGCGTCCCAGAGGACAGAATCAAAAGCCTTGATGAAGTCGATGAAGATCAGGATGGCCGGAAACTCACCAGGCCGTTGCGGGAGAGCGATTTCCTCGAAGAGGCGACGTGCGACGAAGATGGCCATGACGGTACATGGCGCCCAGGACGAAAGCCCATTTGACTTTCCCCTAGGTGACGGTCGAGAGCAGAACGAAGGCGGTTGAGGATCATGCGCTGATGAACAAGTTGAGTGCGGCGCTCTGGATGCAGACTCCTCGGTCAGTTAATTAATTAACTAATTAATTAGACTCGTGCTCCCGTTGGGGAGTCACGGAGCATTAGTGGATGGATGGATGGATGGATGGATGGATGGATGGATGGATGGATGGATGGATGGATGGATGGATGGATGGATGGATGGATGGATGGATGGATGGATGGATGGATGGATGGATGGATGGATGGATGGATGGATGGATGGATGGATGGATGGATGGATGGATGGATGGATGGATGGATGGATGGATGGATGGATGGATGGATGGATGGATGGATGGATGGATGGATGGATGGATGGATGGATGGATGGATGGATGGATGGATGGATGGATGGATGGATGGATGGATGGATGGATGGATGGATGGATGGATGGATGGATGGATGGATGGATGGATGGATGGATGGATGGATGGATGGATGGATGGATGGATGGATGGATGGATGGATGGATGGATGGATGGATGGATGGATGGATGGATGGATGGATGGATGGATGGATGGATGGATGGATGGATGGATGGATGGATGGATGGATGGATGGATGGATGGATGGATGGATGGATGGATGGATGGATGGATGGATGGATGGATGGATGGATGGATGGATGGATGGATGGATGGATGGATGGATGGATGGATGGATGGATGGATGGATGGATGGATGGATGGATGGATGGATGGATGGATGGATGGATGGATGGATGGATGGATGGATGGATGGATGGATGGATGGATGGATGGATGGATGGATGGATGGATGGATGGATGGATGGATGGATGGATGGATGGATGGATGGATGGATGGATGGATGGATGGATGGATGGATGGATGGATGGATGGATGGATGGATGGATGGATGGATGGATGGATGGATGGATGGATGGATGGATGGATGGATGGATGGATGGATGGATGGATGGATGGATGGATGGATGGATGGATGGATGGATGGATGGATGGATGGATGGATGGATGGATGGATGGATGGATGGATGGATGGATGGATGGATGGATGGATGGATGGATGGATGGATGGATGGATGGATGGATGGATGGATGGATGGATGGATGGATGGATGGATGGATGGATGGATGGATGGATGGATGGATGGATGGATGGATGGATGGATGGATGGATGGATGGATGGATGGATGGATGGATGGATGGATGGATGGATGGATGGATGGATGGATGGATGGATGGATGGATGGATGGATGGATGGATGGATGGATGGATGGATGGATGGATGGATGGATGGATGGATGGATGGATGGATGGATGGATGGATGGATGGATGGATGGATGGATGGATGGATGGATGGATGGATGGATGGATGGATGGATGGATGGATGGATGGATGGATGGATGGATGGATGGATGGATGGGTGCAAACAGTCCTACCGGTCTAATCTATCTACAACAGCTATCTACAAACAACTATCAAACATCTATAAAAAACAACTCTACCCTAGGGGACCGGCTGTCTGGCGTGCTTCCCATATTCTGATTCTGATCAGGCACGCCGCAAAGGTGAAAACCATTTGCGTTCAGTGCCGGGCCGCGGAAAACGCTATATATATGTTTGCACACACGGGCGCTTCCCCATGGGGGGGGGCCTCGTAGTCCTCTATGACCTGGGCCCTCAGTAGTTGGCGGGGTCGTCAGGGGAACCTTTTTTTTTGTACAGCATAATACGGTAGCTGTGCTGCCACTCGATCAGGAATCGGCGCGTCGGCAAGCAGGATCCGGTTGCAGACGTCAACTAGCAGGAAGCCCGTGAGCGCCGTCAGCTTAGTCGCCGGGGCGGGGAGCTGGTCAGGTCCAACGGCGGCGTAGAAGCGGAGTTGCTTGGTGGCGGTGCTCAGCTCGAGCTCGGTGAACTGCGGTAGCTCGTTGGGGTCGGCCAGGGGTTCCGTCAGGGCTGGGTACGTGTAGTCCTGCTCAGCGGCGGGCGGCGTGGGCGGCGCAGGGACGTCCGCAGGTGCTACCGCGGCCAGCAATGTCCAGTGCCAATGCTTTCTTTCCGATATCATGTTTCCAATATGCCTCAAGGCGCGTGAATGAATGAATGTGTCTGGCCAGGTGACGCAGTCTACGTGTAAATGGATTATTACTTAATATGCCTCGCTGCCACTGTGCACATGCTTAGTCGATTGTTAAGTGAGACAACAAGTGTAACATGTTCGCGATGACAACCTCCTGGGCAACTATTGTCTCTAGTATGAGGTGAGACAGCTATTCCTATAGTTACATACTATTGGATTATAGTCCACGATCCCTCAAATGGCCGGGAGCTTGAGCAGCCATGATGGGAAGCAACGTCCGCTTGCGCCCCAGTGTCGTTGTGCTCACATCCAAAACTTGGTCATGGCAACCAAACACCTCGCCCTATTTGCCTAGTTTACAAGAAGTAAGACGCCCGCTTTTAACATGGCCGCCGTCTGGGGAAAGCTTGGCGATGCTTACTACGTGCCGATCGATGAGATGCTTAGTGAAATGCCTACATGTTGGGCACTGAGATGGCACTTGCGGCCCTTTGCGCGGTGCTCGCCGTGCACAGGCCTAGACTAATCGTCCCACTTGATCAGCCCTATTTGCCGATGCTTGGGACCGACATCTGCTTGCGGCCCATCGCCGTGTTACTCGCGCCAATATGCGTGCCGTCATGGTTAATGACCACCGCGCGGTGCTCCAAGGGGGAGATGCCGCCAACCGCGCGTGCGTCGTCGGAGGAGTCGCGCCGCAGGAGCAGGGACCCTGACCCACGCGCCAGCGGCACCTCCTCGGCGCTATCGATGCCCTTGGAGGACGAGGGGGGGAGCCCTAGGTCCTTTAGGGACAGCTCGTCCGCCAGCAAGTCCTTCACGGGCATGAAGTAGAGCTGGAGCGAGAAGAAGGCGATGAGGATGCCCAGGAAGAGCTGCTCGGCCACACCCACCCACCCACCCACCCACCCACCCACCCACCCACACACACACAAAAAAAAAAGAGAAAGAAGAAGAAAGGACCTTCGCAGAAAAGAATTAGATTCATTAGCTACCAAAGACAACTGAGACTGCGAGGGTGCCCTTGAATGGCTGCTCGGCCAAGATTAGCAAAACCAACAGGACCAATCAACGAAGCAGTCAGTCCATGTACAGCAACACACTGCGAGGGTGGCCCCAGCGTGCATGAAAATCATAAGCAGAGGGGTCATTGAAAATCATCATCATTACTATCAACAAAAAGGCCACACAAGGACCATTGCTGGAAAGGAAGAGAAGGGGGAGGAGAAAGCCATGTGTGTGTGTGTGTGTGTGTGTGTGCGCGCGCGTGTGCGTGTGTGTGTGTGTTTGTGTTTGTGTATGTGTGTGTTTGTGTGTGTGCGCAAAGAGCAATTGCCGTGACGATGAAGGTTACAAGGGAGCAGACAGCATGCAACAGGTAGCACCCATAGGCTCAAGGGGCAGCTCAAGGCTGACCCAGGGTTGATGCCGTGACCAGGGTTGATGCCGTGACCATTGGTGATACAGTGACCAGGGTTGATACAGTGACCAGGGTTGATGCCGTGACCAGGGTTGATGCCGTGACCATTGGTGATACAGTGACCAGGGTTGATACAGTGACCAGGGTTGATGCCGTGACCAGGGTTGATGCAATGACCAGAGGTGATACAGTGACCAGAGGTGATACAGTGACCAGGGTTGATGCAGTGACCAGAGGTGATGCAATGATCAGAGGTGACCTGGGGCCCATACCACAGCACAGCAAGAAAAGAGACGGGGCCAACACATGCCCATGCACGGCTGCTATACGGCGACACATGTCACATCCCTGCCACATGCTGCCTTTGAGGATGTCGCCTCCATCGACACGGCCAACACGATCCGAGCCTTCCCTACAACATTCCTTGACCGATTGAATAAATTGATTATCAATCTCCCGTGGGAGTAGTCAGAGGGTTATTAGACCGCCACTGTTTAGCTCATTATTCGTTCACCCACGATAAATAATGTTACAATAATCACAATCAAACAATAATTACGCGATCAATAATGTAACATAGTAGCCCCCCACCTGCAGGCTCGGGCTGAGGTCGACGACAATTGCCCAGTGAGAGCCGTGAGCATTCATCCATTTGCCGTCCATCAACCAGCTAATCACAAACTTCTCCGATAAATCCCCACCCGCAGGCTCGCGCTGAGCTCGAGCAACTCTGCTGGGATGGGCGGCGCACATCCATCGACTCATTCTCAATTGAAATGTCCTCTTTTAAACCACCATCCACAAATTCAATCTCTATTGACATAGGCTCTCTTTAACCACCATCCATCAATTCATTCTCTTATGACATGTTCTCTCGTGGTCCAGTGCTCGAATGCCTCCACACACCTGCAGGCTCGGGCTGAGGTCGAAGAAGACCGCCGAGATGAGCAGCGTGAGCAGCATGGCCATGGACGTCGCGTACACCTTGATGATGTTGTCCGCAAACTTCATCACCCACGAGACGATGAGCCCGGTGAACGCCAGGTTGAGCACGACCGCCCACGTCCAGCCATCGTAGCCGCGCAGGAGCGTGTGCGTCCACAGCCCGTTCTCAAAACCGACCTGGATGAGTTTGAAAACGGCGGGAGTTCAAGACAGCGGAAGATCACGCATTGACTAAATATAAGTCTCATTGATAAGTCTCATCATAAGTACACTTAGAAGTATGCATAGAGTGATAAGCTGAAAACGTGGGAAGCTCAAGCATCGACTAAATATCGACTAAATATAATATCAAGTTGGGACTAAAACATAACTATAATGATAAGGGTGAGTAGAGGATAATAAGTTGGTAAAGCAAGAAAGTTCAAGGCTCACGCCGTTCCCAAAGCCAACCTGGAGGAGTTTGAAGAAGGTGTTAGCATTAGAAAAGTACCTGCAGTTGATTGATACATTGATCAAGTTGGAGTAGTTAGGAAGTCCAAAGGCTGTCCTCAAATTTAAGCTGAAGAGGTTTAAGACCGTTTGCGAAATAGAAAAAGTTTGAAACCAAACAGAAGTTGCCCCCCCCCAAAGCGATACATATGACAGTCTAACTTCTGATATTCGCGGCCACCTGCTGAGAAGCTATTCCTGGTATTCACTTTAATATTATTAGAAAGAGCAGAAAGGGGGGGGGGGGGGGGAAGAAGGGGAGATGCCCGGAGCCCACGTTCCTTGCCATGATATGCTCACGCGGCTCTTATTGCACCCAGAGAATTTATCGTCTATCGTGTCCGATTGCTGCTGTGGCATGCCTCTGGCATGAAGGAGAAAGGGGGTCTCTGCCCTTTCTTCCCGTTGTGCACACACAGGGATTAAAAGCACTCCGGTGCTCCGTGACTCCCCAATGGGAGCACGTGTTTAATTACTTAATGCAAGGGGCAGAAGAGGGAGAACGAAGGGCAGTTGTGGAAAGGGGGGAGGGGGGTGAGAGCGTGAGGGAAGATTGCAGTTTGAACAGAGAACCCCTTCATTCCACCAAGCCACTCTTTTGGAAGACATGGCCATTACAGCCAGACCTCAAGACCAGAGCAAATCCCATGCAAATCCCATGTAACTAACCAAGTGGGTGCCTCGTTTCCTTAAAGTGGGTGCCTTGTTTTCTCAAACTGGGTGCCTTGTTTTCTCAAACTATGTGCCTTGTTTCCTATTGCAGAGCGATTCTTCCCGATCCTCCCGTTCAGACTTTGACAGATGTATCGATTGGGGGAAGGAGGTGCGCTTCAGGAACAGCTTTTTCGGGTGTGTAATGCACATGCAATAGGGGATAAATGTAACTTTCCTTTGATAGAATGTAACTTGCCTAGGCTGTGCGAGTGCCACCCCTCCCATCTTCAAGTACAGTAGCGATGGGGATATGCTCTTCCCAAAACTTCTCCATTCATGACATCAAAGCTGGGGGAGAAAGGCAGGGAAAAAGAGGGGCGACGCACGTGCACACCGACTACCGTGGGGGTGATGACACACACACACACACACACACACACACAAGACACACACAAAGACAAGCCACACACAGACAAGCGGGCAAGGTGCACCATTACCTCTCCTTCAAATGATTCCTATTCTTGCCCAAGAGCCTTCTCCCCCAAGAGCACCTAGTGCCTTCCCCCCAAGAGCACCTAGCGCCTTCTCCCCCAAGAGCACCTAGTGCCTTCTCCCCCAAGAGCACCTAGTGCCTTCTCCCCCAAGAGCACCTACCGCCTTCTCCCCCAAGAGCACCTAGCGCCTTCTCCCCCAAGAGCACCTAGCGCCTTCTCCCCCAAGAGCACCTAGTGCCATCTCCCCCAAGAGCACCTAGTGCCTTCTCCCCCAAGAGCACCTAGCGCCTTCTCCCCCAAGAGCACCTACCGCCTTCTCCCCCAAGAGTACCTAGTGCCTTCTCCCCCAAGAGCACCTACCGCCTTCTCCCCCAAGAGCACCTAGCGCCATCTCCCCCAAGAGTACCTAGCGCCTTCTCCCCCAAGAGCACCTAGTGCCTTCTCCCCCAAGAGCACCTAGCGCCTTCTCCCCCAAGAGCACCTAGTGCCTTCTCCCCCAAGAGCACCTACCGCCTTCTCCCCCAAGAGCACCTAGTGCCTTCTCCCACAAGAGCACCTAGCGCCTTCTCCCCCAAGAGCACCTAGCGCCTTCTCCCCCAAGAGCACCTAGTGCCTTCTCCCCAAGAGCACCTAGCGCCTTCTCCCCCAAGAGCACCTAGCGCCTTCTCCCCCAAGAGCACCTAGTGCCTTCTCCCCCAAGAGCACCTAGCGCCTTCTCCCCCAAGAGCACCTAGCGCCTTCTCCCCCAAGAGCACCTAGTGCCTTCTCCCCCAAGAGCACCTAGTGCCTTCTCCCCCAAGAGCACCTAGTGCCTTCTCCCCCAAGAGCACCTAGCGCCTTCTCCCCCAAGAGCACCTACCGCCTTCTCCCCCAAGAGCACCTAGTGCCTTCTCCCCCAAGAGCACCTAGCGCCTTCTCCCCCAAGAGCACCTAGTGCCTTCTCCCCCAAGAGCACCTAGTGCCTTCTCCCCCAAGAGCACCTAGCGCCTTCTCCCCCAAGAGCACCTACCGCCTTCTCCCCCAAGAGCACCTAGTGCCTTCTCCCCCAAGAGCACCTAGTGCCTTCTCCCCCAAGAGCACCTAGCGCCTTCTCCCCCAAGAGCACCTACCGCCTTCTCCCCCAAGAGCACCTACCGCCTTCTCCCCCAAGAGCACCTAGTGCCTTCTCCCACAAGAGCACCTAGCGCCTTCTCCCCCAAGAGCACCTAGCGCCTTCTCCCCCAAGAGCACCTAGTGCCTTCTCCCCCAAGAGCACCTAGCGCCTTCTCCCCCAAGAGCACCTAGTGCCTTCTCCCCCAAGAGCACCTAGCGCCTTCTCCCCCAAGAGCACCTAGCGCCTTCTCCCCCAAGAGCACCTAGTGCCTTCTCCCCCAAGAGCACCTAGCGCCTTCTCCCCCAAGAGCACCTAGCGCCTTCTCCCCCAAGAGCACCTAGCGCCTTCTCCCCCAAGAGCACCTACCGCCTTCTCCCCCAAGAGCACCTAGTGCCTTCTCCCCCAAGAGCACCTAGCGCCTTCTCCCCCAAGAGCACCTAGTGCCTTCTCCCCCAAGAGCACCTAGCGCCTTCTCCCCCAAGAGCACCTACCGCCTTCTCCCCCAAGAGCACCTAGTGCCTTCTCCCCCAAGAGCACCTAGTGCCTTCTCCCCCAAGAGCACCTAGTGCCTTCTCCCCCAAGAGCACCTAGCGCCTTCTCCCCCAAGAGCACCTAGCGCCTTCTCCCCCAAGAGCACCTAGTGCCTTCTCCCCCAAGAGCACCTAGCGCCTTCTCCCCCAAGAGCACCTAGCGCCCTGCTAGCCTCACCTTGATGTCGTCGTAGGTGAGCCGCATGGCATTGAACAGGATGCCGAAGCCGTACAGCTGCATGTTCTGCCAGTACAAGCTGTCCTCGTTCTTCTTCATGAGGTACTCGGTGTACACGCCCGCGAGCGCCGATAGCCAGGCGCTGCAGATGCCGAACAGATACCCCTGAACGGGCGCGTTCAGGATGCTGCCCGTGGGCGCGAGGCAGCCTGAGATCTGGCTGGTCGTTGCGCCTATCAGTAGTAAAAACAGCGCGATCCACTGCAGCTTGTTCAACTTGCGCTTGAGGAACGTGCGGAAGAGGATGCCCGTCGTGACTATTTTTAGGTTGCCGAGGATCTGGTAGGTCGAGGGGTCCACGTAGCGCAGCGTCAGGAACTGGATGTTGTTGTGGACAAGGTAGATGACCGAGGGGATCGGGAAAAGGCGGATGCTGCGCCAGTCAGTCGTCACGTGGGTTCCCAGGGGGTCCCTGGACCGCTGCCGGTGCAGCAGCAGCACGGACATGCAGAACTTGATGCACTCGGCCAGGAAGGGCACGGTCGCAAAGTTGTACGCGTACGAGCCGCCGCTCGACTGGCTTGCGGTCGTCAGCAGGCCCTGCGAGCTCGTGGCCACGGTCAGCAGGCTGGCCACCAGGAACATGCGCACGCCCGGCGAGAGGGAGGCGAGCTGCCTCGCGCGCATGGTGACTGCGATAGACGGACGTGCAGGTGGAGTGGGGCAGTTTTCTTAATGGGGCGGCTCCATCGCCGCCCTATCGTAATCGGTGCGATAAGTTTGACGCTGAGGGAAAACGACTATTCGCACTCGTGTATCAAAGAAAGGGGAAGCCTGAGCAGCCCATTGACTTGCTACAGCAAGAGCTCACAATCTGCCGCCGCACTGTGGCAGTTCAGGCACCCGCAAGAAACCTGCCGATACAACGTCGGCAGGTCACCCCATCCCATTCAGCGCGCCTGGCTCCATTCAGCATGGCACCAGGCAGGACCCTATGTTATTGTGCCCTTTTGTCTCAGAAATAACGCTCGCCTTGCTTCATGTATCGGTGTAAATGTCTCATCTGGGCAAACAGAGCGAATCCTTGAATCGTCGTCCTTGACGACGATCTCACAAAACGCCGTGGTCGCTAGCGACAACTGCCTCGTCCGAGATTGCAACACGCCAAATGATGCAAAACAACTATGAACTGCTATCGTTCTTGAAACCTTTCAACGCCAAACGTTCGCAATCGTTGTCCGTAGGGAAAGCTGAAGTAACCTTTCCGCCATAAACGATGATAAGCATTACGCAGCTTGCCGCGCATAGCATAAATAACACAGAGCTAATCAAATCGGCCTAGCGGAGGGAATGCAACCTAACTTACGTAAGGTAACGCACATAGTTGGATGCAAACTGAAAGCTCTCTACTTGGAATTGCTGGTATCCAATTATCTGAGGACGTAAGTATAAATCCGTGACGACCGTCCTTGCCAGGATCGTTCTGGCTACAACCAAATTGTACGAATACTGCAAACGATTGGGCGGCCTCTGGCAGAAAGTGGCCAGACTTGAGCAATCTAATTGCAGATCCCTCGATCGATGACGTTCGTGATGCGATGATGACGTGTCGCTGCAAAGCCAAGCAACGGGGGACACGCCGACCACGCGCCCGGTCGGCGGCAGGCCTTCTCCTCAGTCGGCCGCGCCGGCAGAAGCACGGCGACGGCCGCAAGGTTCCGGGCGCCTGGAACGCTCCAACGTCTGGAACCCAGGGGTCCCTGTGAAGTTCCCGCTGCTACTTCAAGTTCAATCTAGCACTGCTTCAGAAAACTTGCCAAAACGGTCCATAATTTAAAGATTCTGATTTGAATTCATAATTTAAAGATTGTCGGTGTCCTAGGCCGACCGGCCGGCCCCGCCATGAAGTGAGACAACAGCCGCCCCCTGCAAACATGGTACTTTGACCTAAGCCCAAAATAAATAAGTTGTCCAAATCACACAAATTATCATAACGTTAGAAATCCCGACAAATTCCCAAATACGTTCGGTATTAAATGCGCAGTTGTCTCTTTGGTATTAAATGCGCAGCTGCGGACGTACGATAAGAGCAACAAAAAATGCATTTTATTTCATTGTTGTGCCCATTGTGAGGCCAAGGCCGCAACAAGCAGGCTCAAGCCACCTAGAATTCTGGCGGCCTGTGCGGGTTCCCTTATTGGGGTCGCAGTTGTGCCCGATCATTGGGATAACGTCTGCCTTACTATAATTTTCGGGGTTAATGCTCCGTGACTCCCCAACGGGAGCACGAGTTTAACTAGTTAATTAATGAGTTATTATAAATTTCAAAGACAGCACTATGTAGCGAGCAAGTACTTACTTACGATGTCTCACTTATTGTAGCGAGTAGGACAACATCAAAGAGACAAGCAACGCTTGCCCGAAATGTGGATGAATAACAGTTGCGAGACAACTAATACTACAAACGTTTTATTGAGACAATTCCATGCAAAAAATGGTACTTACAACATTGTCGGACGTCACAAAGCAACAAACGTGAAAACGCTAGCTGCCCAAATATGAGATTCCACGGAACACATAAAGTAAGAAAGCCTAGAAGATACAAGCAAAGAATCAAACATAGGACCTTTGGCATGATTTCGCGGCTGTGTGAGTCTCCTGATCCGAAGGCATCTCACTTAACGTTTCGAAACAGCCCAACTGCGAAAAACCTCTTTACCGGAGAGGGGTGCCAATATGTCCGATATTGCTGAATCTATAGAAGATGACTAACCACTAGGTACTTATAATCAATGAGGCAACCAGCAGATAATGGTAGGCTCCAAAAAGCCAAAGGCGGGCCTGGATACTGATGGCAAGGACCCTCACAATTGTGCCAATATTCAGGCTGTGCTGCCTAGCTCGTCGATATAATCTTGAAAACGTCTCATATACGCAAGGATTGCAACCGAGCACATCTGTCGCACCATCCATGCCATCCTCACAGAAAACTACTCTAGGTCATGCAGCGACGCGTTGGCATGCAATGAGTCCGGTATTGTCTGTCTCACACACTACAATGCCAATAAATAGCCTACCCCATGCCGCAATCGAGCCATTTCTCAGTCCACCATCAACTCTGCCCATCGACACCGCTAAGCCCCAGCGTTGCAGTCACCGATGGCAAGTTCAACCCCCGCTTGTCCAGCTCCGCGCAAATCATGTTCAAATGTGGCACCATCTCCAATAGCTTGCGCAAGTGCTCCGCCTGGCTCTGCACCACCGACTCCTTTGCAAGAAGGTCCTCCTGGACCCTCGCGAGTGTGGCTTGGGCAACCGACAGGTCCTCCCGCAGATGCACCATCTCCGCTTGCATGCCTGCCATCCGCCCCTTGAGCTCCGCCAGCTCAGCACGGAGACTCGCCTCCACCTCCCCCTGGCCTTTCCGGTCACCCTCGCTCGCTGATGCCGTCATCCCAGACACATTCGCGCCGGATGGGCCGGTGATATCCATCCCTGCTGGAGACTCTCGGACACCCGGAAGACCCTGGGCTGTCACGGCGTCACTCGTGGCGACCGGGGGGCTTGACTCGTAGCCACCTGCAGCTACCGGGGACATCCCGGCATTCCCTGCGGGTGGCGTCTCCATGAGCGCGGCGAGCGACAAGCCCGCATCCGTGTATATGCGCTCCCTTGGGTGGCTCTGCGCCTGGCGGCCGCCCCCCCCATGGGACGCAAACTCGGACAGGGAGATGACCTGCAGGGTGGGACGCGTCCGCCAATCGATCCATCCACCGGGAGGCCCGTTGGCTTTAATAGACTGCACTGGTCAAACATGGTACTGAATAAAGGAATCGCCACACTTCACCGAAATTGGTGCCACACCGCCACATTCCGTCATTCCGTCACTAATCGAAACACGGTACTAAATCAAGGAACCACCAACCACAAACATACAGTGAGAAGGGGATAGAATGCCCAAAAGTAAGCAACCACATGATAGAAAAGTGACACGATACAGATTGCACACGTGTCACGATGCAAGTTATGAGCTACCAAAGTAGGACAGCAACAAGAGCTACCAAAGCAGGACGGCAATAAGAGCTACCAAGGCAGGACGGCAATAAGAGCTACCAAAGCAGGACGGCAATAAGAGCTACCAAAGTAGGACGGCAATAAGAGCTACCAAAGTAGTACGGCAATAAGAGCTGCCAAAGCAGGACGGCAATAAGAGCTACCAAAGTGGGACGGCAATAAGAGCTACCAAAGTAGGACGGCAATAAGAGCTACCAAAGCAGGGGCAATAAGAGCTACCAAAGTAGGACGGCAATAAGAGCTACCAAAGCAGGACGGCAATAAGAGCTACCAAAGTAGGACGGCAATAAGAGCTACTAAAGTAGGACGGCAATAGGAGCTACCAAAGTAGGACGGCAATAAGAGCTACCACAGCAGGGGTAATAAGAGCTACCAAAGTAGGACGGCAATAAGAGCTACCAAAGCAGGACGGCAATAAGAGCTACGAAAGTATAGCGACAATAACGCCAACATTGGCATTAAACAGCAACAAGCACGGCAACAATGGGAAGAACAATAGGTAAGCACACAGCCATAGACACTGACCTTATCGCAGCACCGGCAGTGCACGCCGCCCACGCACACGACCCCAGTGAACGCGCCCCCCCTGCCAAACCGCAGCGTGTCGCCCAGTCGCAGCTTGCCACGCTGAAGCAGTTGATGGATCAGCGCCGCCCCACCCGCCCCCCCACCCCCACAACCGTCTGCTCCAGGGCTCGACACCCCTCCTCCCCCCTTGCGGGTTGAATTCTGGAAGTCCTGTCGCAGCCGTGAGGCCACCCGGCGCTTCTCGGGGTCGGTGAGCTGGCGCCGCTTGGGCTGGTTGTCTAGATCAGGGTCAGGGCAGCGCGAGGGCGCTTGGGGTAGTTCGCTCGTCTGGCGGACACGAGGCTTCTCTCCTTCTCCTTCTTCGCCCTCTTCTTCGCCCCGCTTCTTTTTCTTCTTCTTTTTGTGGCTGGAGCCGCCAGCGGGGCGTTGCCCCTGGGCACCTCCCTGTGGCTGCATACAATGGATGCGCCCATGAGAAGCACACAAATGTCCCCGAGAAGAATATGTACTTAAAGCCCCCCAGAAGCATAAACAATAAGCCAAGCATAATGTTATAAGCCGAGAGAAGCATAAATAAGCCCTGAGAAACATAAACAAGCCCCCCAGCAACATAAACAAGCCGTGATGCGCATTGAGAAAGGAATTTTGATAAGTCAGGGAGTCTGTGTATGCAGCGTCGATGACGCCAGTCAGCTGTGCTCACACACTGCCTGTCTCTGCTCTGGTCTTACGGGAAGGGCAGGCCAACGAGAAGGGGACGCACGCACGCAGGCAGGCAGGCAGGCCGGCGGGCCGGCGGGCGGGCGGGCGGGCGGCGGGCGGGCGGGCGGGGGCGGGCGGGCGGGCGGGCGGGCGGGCGGGCGCGGGCGGGCGGGCGGGCGGGCGGGCGGGCGGGCGGGCGGGCGGGGGCGGGCGGTCCGGCGGTCCGGCGGTCCGGCGGTCCGGCCGGCCGGCCGGCCGGCCGGCCGGCCGGCCGGCCGGCCGGCCGGCTGGCAGGCAGGCAGGCAGGCAGGCAGGCAGGCAGGCAGGCAGGCAGGCAGGCAGGCAGGCAGGCAGGCAGGCAGGCAGGCAGGCAGGCAGGCAGGCAGGCAGGCAGGCAGGCAGGCAGGCAGGCAGGCAGGCAGGCAGGCAGGCAGGCAGGCAGGCAGGCAGGCAGGCAGGCAGGCAGGCAGGCAGGCAGGCAGGCAGGCAGGCAGGCAGGCAGGCAGGCAGGCAGGCAGGCAGGCAGGCAGGCAGGCAGGCAGGCAGGCAGGCAGGCAGGCAGGCAGGCAGGCAGGCAGGCAGGCAGGCAGGCAGGCAGGCAGGCAGGCAGGCAGGCAGGCAGGCAGGCAGGCAGGCAGGCAGGCAGGCAGGCAGGCAGGCAGGCAGGCAGGCAGGCAGGCAGGCAGGCAGGCAGGCAGGCAGGCAGGCAGGCAGGCAGGCAGGCAGGCAGGCAGGCAGGCAGGCAGGCAGGCAGGCAGGCAGGCAGGCAGGCAGGCAGGCAGGCAGGCAGGCAGGCAGGCAGGCAGGCAGGCAGGCAGGCAGGCAGGCAGGCAGGCAGGCAGGCAGGCAGGCAGGCAGGCAGGCAGGCAGGCAGGCAGGCAGGCAGGCAGGCAGGCAGGCAGGCAGGCAGGCAGGCAGGCAGGCAGGCAGGCAGGCAGGCAGGCAGGCAGGCAGGCAGGCAGGCACGCAGGCAGGCAGGCAGGCAGGCAGGCAGGCAGGCGGCACATGATGCATGCGGCCATGATAAACGGAGGAAAAAATCCCCCACCCAGTCTTAAGAAAGCCGCACATCAAGATTGGAAGCGCTACCAAATATACCCTACATGATGGATGACTGGTTGTCTCATTGATAGTGGGCGAGGTACGTGAATACAGGGACACAAACTGAAGTTTTCTTTAAGATGTGATCACTTTTTTCTTTTCTTGGCAGAGTGATCGCCCAGTGATCCCCCGGGGGTCATCGCTGCCGGCCGCGGCGTTGTTTCATTCCCCCCAACAAAGCGAACCAGGGATCCTAAGAACAAAGAGGATTTTAAGGTTCAACAAGACAATGTGAACGGATGAAAATGAGACAAACTATTTGCGATACACGCGGACATTGGATATTAGATGTTAAATATTAGATATTTAACATTAGATATAAGATATCAGATGTTAAATATTGATATTAGGTATTGGATATTGAAGACTAGATATAGCACACACATGGCTGGTGAGATATGACACGCATCGCGACTCACATGACGTTGCGGCTCCACCGCCGTGGTACCAGCCGCGGCCACCCAAGTTCCCGCTGCTGCTGCCGTCCCCCCCACGGCCGTGCCTGGGACCGCTGCTGCCGCCGCAACCGCCACCTCCTGCTGCTGCCTTGCTGCCGCCACCGCGGCCGCCGCTTGCTGCTGATTTGCCGCGGCCGCCCCTTGCTGCTTTTTCGCCGCCTCCGCCTTGCCCTCCCTCACCTTGGCCCTTGTTTGGACCTTGAAGACCTTCTTCTTCATCGCCTGCGAGGCCTGGAAGGGGGCCCAGGACTCAGTTATGGCGTCCCACTCCCTGGCGGCGCGCACGAGGTCCCTGGACACGGCCTCGTCCCGGGTGCAGGTCAGGGGGTAGTAGATTTGGTAGCTCTCGCCGTTGTCCTTGATGATGCACCCAAGCCAGTAGCCGTCATCCACCAGGACTTCGACAAAGTCGCCTGCGAGGGATGTCCAGAGGTGGGGAAGATATGAACGCGAACGCGGACGCGGACGCGAACGCAAACGCGAACACCCACACGCATACGTCCATGCACACACCAACACCACACACAAACAAATGATATACTAGAAGTAAAGAGATTGATGCACCGGGGGCACAGAGAAGCACTTCGGATATTTTGGGACGATGAAATCAAAGAGGTAGAGACTAGGGGAAGAGGCCAGAAGAGCGAAAGAGCAAGCATTGCACAACCGTTAGCCACAGCATCGCTTGACGAGAACACCTATTACATGACACTAACAGAAAAAAATGGAGTATGAATGAGATCGAAAAAGGTAATGTGCTAACAGGTAGTTTTCAAGAGATAAGCTTTATGCTGATTGGCAATCTAATAACGCAAGAGAGGGCCCGACACCAGCAGCTCAACAGTCTTAAACTGACACCAGCAGCTCTAGTCTAATGGCAACTGACACTGGTGATGTCAGGGTCACCATAAAATTCACACTGGCCAGCATGCAGTTGCAAAACCCGCCATAGCAGCATCAAACATCTGGCTGTCACCGTTTCATGAATATGACATCCAGCCACTCTCGTCACAACATGGAGGGTTTTGGCTCGCATCGTCCCCCTTTTAAAAAAACAATAGTAACCATTCAACAACATGCGGACATCAAACGTGAAAATGCCTTACCGAAAGGCCGGCGCAGTGAACGAGAACCCTGTCAGCTCAGTGCGTCTGCTAACGGTCCGGATCCAAACATTGTGCCCGAATGTCCAGAGCGCCGGGCCGTCCGGACGCATTTGTCCGCAGGCCGCACGGCCGTCCGGACGCGTCTGGTAGATGTCCAGTGGCCTCCGGCTAGGCCACTGGCTGCCACGGCTACGTGGTCGAGGCACTTTAGGATCTATGCAAGATTCCATGTTGTGCTGCCTGGTAGGTCGGTTTGTCCGTAACGAATTGATGAATACTCGGGACATTCGTTTTCTTGTGTGTCAGTCCGTAATTTTTGTCAGGCACTGAGAAGCCATAAGAGTGTCATGCCGGCTTTCCAAGTTGCACGCTGCAAAAATGGCACCCATGCAGCTAAAGTCTGATTATGGTGATTTTATTTGGGTTAATATTGCACTAGAGAACGGGTAGTAAACGTTGGGACGTACAAGAATTTTCTGAAAGCTTTGTTAGTGACGAGACGTATACCTAGTAGAAGCGAGGAAGCCAGGCAACGGCAGGCTGCAAAAAGTTTAAGCCAAAGTACGGATCTCTAAGGAAAAGTGAGCAGCGAACTGCATATTTGCTAACTAGACGCTGCCGGTGGCTAAAGCTACAAAACTCTCTGCCAGTATGTAAATGCGGTGAAGGAAAAAGAAGGCTGTTCGAGACGATCTTAAAGCTGTCGGTTCCACCCCTGCTGTCAGTCCCAGATTTAGTTCTGAAATCCGACAAGGAGGAAGTACCGGGGGTTGCGGCGCTGCGGCTTACAAAAGCAGCATGGAGCCGATGAATTAGGATGGGAGGTGGCTTGTTTGTGTGTGGAAAAAGGGACACACGTAAAAAGCGGGGGGGTCCATGATAGGAAAAAGCGAGGGGGCGTGGGAGTGTGCTGGGCGAGTAGGCGTCAAGCCGTCAACCCAGGGACAAGCGGCTTCAAAGGGATGCATACTGCATAATCATGTTCGGTACTTTTAGGCTGAGGCTGAAATGCCTAGCCCCTAGGGCCATCAACTACCCTTCTTGCGTGGATTTTGTGACAACAGGCAGAGGCCCAGTTTTGTAAGAATGCTAAAGAAAATATTAAAACCATGGCAGAAATCCTACTACCATTTAGTTTTTGCCAGAAAAATTTCGCCAGCGTCCGAGGGGGGGGGGGGGGGGGGACTCCCCCCACTTAGCTGCTGCGCGGCCAAGTCCGGATCGTCCGGATCGTCCGGATCGTCCGGATCGTCCAGATCGTCCAGATCGTCCAGATCGTCCAGATCGTCCGGATTGTCCGGACCGTCCAGATCGTCCAGATCGTCCGGATCGTCCGGACCGTCCGGATCGTCCGAACCGTCCGGATCGTCCGGACCGTCCGGATCGTCCGGACCGTCCGGATCGTCCGGACCGTCCGGATCGTCCGGACCGTCCGGATCGTCCGGACCGTCCGGATCGTCCGGACCGTCCGGATCGTCCGGACCGTCCGGATCGTCCGGACCGTCCGGATCGTCCGGACCGTCCGGATCGTCCGGACCGTCCAGATCGTCCGGACCGTCCGGATCGTCCGCACCGTCCGATCGTCCGGAGCCCCCCCCAACTAAGCAGACGCACTGTGCTAGCTACAGATGTTGATGAGCAGATGTTGATGAAGACTGACTCCGGAAGCAGTTGTTACTCCAGCAAAGATGACCATTGCGAGCATAGGAATAACCAGTAAGACCCTTTGTGAAAGTGAGAAAAACCAGGTCAGGGCAACGTTCGAGGCGATATGACTGTCATCCAGGAGGCGCCTCGACCTAGCGCGAATAAAAAGTGAGACATGAAGTTTGAACAAGCCCAGACAGATTTCTTAAACATATAAGGGGTTTGACGTTAAGCATATGCTCCCAATCCACAAGCGACCGTTTCAATTCTTCAGGAATGTGTACACAAACGGCCCCTGCAGGCAACTTGCCCGTTGATACCAGTATAATATTTCCTTAATATGCATTTTTATCCTCACCTGGCTTAAAGCCTCCCTCCGGCGCTGGTTCAGACGGTTCCAACGGGCGTAAGTTTGAGATGATTCTCTTCTTATCACTCGGCGAGCCGTCCAGATAGGCACCAACCTCATGCCACTCCGCGAGCTTCTCAGACGTATCCGATTCCGATACCAAAAGCTCATCGTATTGCACCAACCGCTGCAGCGGCTTGACTTGAATCACCGTGCCGCTAAACCAGCAGCCTTCAAGACCTGGCTCTTGCATGAGGACCTGAGGATGACGAAGGAGATAGCCAGGACGGCGGATGAAACGAGGAGAGCGGAATCGCTAAGTCGGCCGGATGCTTGCAGCTTGGTTTGCCGACAGATATCAGCAGCCTCATGTCAGGGCAAAAATATATGAAAGCGAGGTTCGCGCGTTCTAAAGTGAGAAAGAAACTATTCCTAATTCAGGAACGCACCTCCACTCGAGATCCCTTGTCAAATTTCACTTTCCCATTTCGGAAAGGCAAAGTTCTTGCCATTCCGGAAAGGCGATATCAACCCACGGTGAATTGCTTTTCTTAACAACGAGTTCCTGCTTCTATCACAATCCTTCTTCCGCTTTTCTGCCCTACAGATTCATGATGACAGAATGTTTTCCGCAGTCACAAACTGGTCCGGTGGTAGAACGCCAGCCATTTACAAGTAAGCGGTTGAGCAATCCCTGGAAATGGCTTCAAAGCTATGCAATCCATGTGTGCAAAACACGGGGTTCGCCCGCGAGCTTTCCCAAGGTGTTTTCTGCTTCGGACAGCACAGCTTACGGGCGTGAGACAAACTACAGGGGGCGGCAGAATATCCCAGCTAGTGAACTGATGGCAGAAGATTGCGGCTAAGGCAACTAAACATTCTAGCTTTTCACCCCAAGCTTACAGGTCATTCAACCTTTGCACAGCTTTCACAGCGTGAAATATCATTCCACGGCATGCGGCAATGCCACCATTTTTGCAAACAGCGCGAGCTACCACGCCGAGTACTGCGATACGTAATGCTTACGCTATTGCGAATGCCGATGGTGCAAGTTGAATTCGGCCGCCTTCGTGTCGTGTCATTTACATTTGTGGCAGTACGGCGAATCCATTTCTTCGTACATTCAGTGGCATCCGTCTCTCTATCCGTCTAATCAATCAATATCCTGTAAAATCTGAAGTATGTATTGATGGAGTACAAACCATTCAACATTACACACGACAGAAAATGTGCAGAGTACAGTACAGTACAATTCGGTCACAACTTGGCTTCCGCCTGCGCCTGGAACGATTCGGTAGCCGATCTGTCCGCTGCGATGCAGGGGCCAAGACGTGCCACCTGTCTCTCTATGGCGGATTCACGGGCCACTGATCTGGCGCGGCCTCCCGCGAAATCATACCGCTGCATTGTGTGCATACAGCTAGGCATACAGTGTGCGAACGCCTCCGGAACATTCGGTCGGCGCTTCTTTCCTCGGCCGGGGGCTTTGGACTGCGTTATCATTGGTTTTGGACTGCGTTATGGCTGTTATCGCTTATCACCACTTCAGTGCCTTTGTTAGCTTTTCTGAGCCCGAACCTGTTTAAGTACGAAGGGCGTTCTCCTTTCAAATAGAGCACTGTTGACCAAGTACAGGGTGCATGTCTAAGGCAGTTTGGTTTATGGCTCATGCGAAAAATGCTTGCATAGAATTTACGGAAGTCCCGCAGTAAAGCCTAGCAGAAAACGTGACTATAGTCGCATTGCTTCGTTAGCATCATTTGCTAGAATGAGCGATCACATCCAGAGTGCACAACTTTTTTCTCCAAGGTAAGAAGTGATGCGTCCGGAATACATGCTAAC
Organism: Mesostigma viride; assembly: GCA_009746045.1. Lineage (NCBI taxonomy): Eukaryota > Viridiplantae > Streptophyta > Mesostigmatophyceae > Mesostigmatales > Mesostigmataceae > Mesostigma > Mesostigma viride. The sequence goes on along the minus strand of RPFO01000667.1, from coordinate 980,517 downwards.
TATGGAAAATATAGCGTCCCGCACGCGGACCTTCACGTGGGGCTATAGGGGGGCGTAGAGCAGCTTCATCGTTCGGTAAAGTAGGTTGCTATGTTTTCCCACTTGGGTGCTAGAAATATTTGTCACGAAAACATGAACTGTCTCACATGCAAGTGTAGTTTATCATGTGCAATGGGAAGGCAGAGAAGTAACTGATTACCGGTGTTGAGGGCTGTTACATGCGTCGGTGTCACAGTGATCTGTCTAATTATGCTTAGTTTGGTAGGCATCACGTGCGCCAAAGGCTTGTGGTTCACTAAAGAGGAAGTTCACCGGCTAGTCGGAGGTGGTCGTACTCGTCTTTTTTTAAGTGCGCCTAACGTCGCCTCGGAAGTGCGAGGCTGTATCAGGAGGGTGTCAATAGAATCCGCTGTCACCTAAGGCCACTGTGCTCGTGCCCGCCTCTTCTTGTGTAGCTCATCTCAGTGTTCCTGCTGCAGTGACGCTTTCTAGCCGATGTTTTCACCGATCATGCTGCTTTCAAATCACGAGCATGAAGTTCTCGTCGGTTGTGCATTAATCAGAGGCATTCCGCTGGCTACTGGCAGGGACGTTGCCAAGTTTAAGATGCTCTGGAATGATGAATCCTGAACGACTCGACAAACGGCGGAAATACGGCAGGCACGAGCTACCATGGTCGGAAATTCTCCGAATTCCTGGCCTGCGCTGGTTGTCTCGTTCATTATGCTCTGTTGGATACTCGTGTTGTTGATGGTGACAGGCATACCTGCCAAACCATCCTGAAGGAGTGGACCGCCGTGAGCCCCGAAGACATTGCCGTCGAGAAGATCTCGGGCGGCATCACAAACCAACGTAGGTGGCATGCTCCTCTGTAGGTGACTCGCTCTGCCCGTAGCCTTCCCTGCTGGTGCCATTCCCAGGTGCGCGTTTAGTGAAATGTTGTGCCCTTTCCACCTCGAAAGCTCCAAGATGTTGTTATCTAATACTCGGTTTTGCCACAAGCTGCTGCATAGAGCTGTGCATGCTGTTGCATCAAGTTGCCTTGCAAATCCTGCTTAATAGAGCTGTCATTGGCATGCTGTTACGCAATCCATAGCTTGATGCTGTTGCTTTTAACGTGGTTCAACGCCGCTCCTTTGTAGTGATCCAGTTTTCGACTCTGTCGTTCAATGCCATCAGCAGATCGTTCTCATCTGATCAATATCCAGCCTCTAGTCTTACTGACCTTTTCATAATCACCCTTTGTTATCTACAAACGACACCTTATCCTTCTGCTAGAACCGGGATTGAGACCCTTCAACTCTTGGGATCAAAGCCCTTTTGTTCCCCAAACCAACCCTGTGGTGCTCGCGTGGCCCTGCGTCCCCTGCGGGCAGTGCTGAAGCTGTCCACGGACGCCAGCAGAACGCTGGAGCCCGTGCTCGTCCGCATCTTTGGCGCGGACACCGAAGTATTTATAGACCGGGACGCGGAGCAGCGCGTGAGTCACCAACTGCCCGCCTGCCTGCCTCGATTGTATTCATTCACTCGGATGACAACTGTGGTTATGATGGCTGTCATGGTTGAATGTCGATGGGGAGGGCAAGCAGCACGATGACAGTCTGGATTCCACCCTCTAGTGGTTAATGACTAGGCTGTCATGGTTTGAATGTAGAAGCGGGAGGCGGAGCAGCGCGTAGGTCCCCCTGCCCCAACCCTTTACTCTTCGAACATGAACTCCTTACTAGTTGTAACTTTGTCTGATCGAAATGCTACCTACTATAAGCACGCAGTGAATAATGATGATTAATGATCTGTTTGAATGGCAAACACACTGATACACACACACCATAAAATAATCATTCATGTACGGATGGAAGTCACGTGACACCACCTTCCAGTGCTTGCTCTGATATTGCTGCATATGGCTGCCTGTCTCTCTGTCACGCATGCGCCCTACGAAGGTCCATGCAGGCGAATGCCTCACATGGGAACAATCGCTTCAGATGCGAATGCCTCACATGGGAACAATCGCTTCAGATGCGAATGCCTCACATGGGAACAATCGCTTCAGATGCGAATGCCTCACATGGGAACAATCGCTTCAGATGCGAATGCCTCACATGTGAACAATCGCTTCAGATGCGAATGCCTCACATGCGAACAATCGCTTCAGATGCGAATGCTTCACATGGGAACAATCGCTTCAGATGCGAATGCCTCACATGGGAACAATCGCTTCAGATGCGAATGCCTCACATGGGAACCATGCGTCAGCGTATGTATCCCATTCAAGGCCTTCAACATGTGAACGGTTCCTCAGCGTGGACCATCGTAGGCCTTAAACGACATGTGAGCCATTAGTCGTGTCGCATGGACATGCGAACCATTAGCGTGTCCCATTCAAGGCCTTGAAAGAAACCTAGATATGGAGTTTAGATGTGGAGTTGCATGTCCAAGCATGGCCACCTTGTTCCTTTGTGTAGTGGTGATGTATTTTGGTCTTTCTTCCTTGAATGTGATGTGATGGGTGTGATGGCATCCTACATTGATAAGTAAGAAAATAGCTCGTACGCCACCAGTAAGGAAGTACTAGTAGTTTTGATTTCCCTACCCATCATTCTGTTGCCAGCGGGTCCTTCTTGGCGCGTTGCTTGTTTGTGTGTATGCCAGGGGTTCCCGTATCTCTGAGCGCACCATTTGTTCTGATCGCTCAAATCCTGACCTATTCAGCCTCCTTACTGGGTGACCTTGCTTTTTGTGCATCATTTGTTTGTGTTTTCTCCAGGCACTCCCTCACCTCAACGCGGCGGGGTTCGGTGCCCAAGTGCTGGGCACTTTCAAGAACGGGCGCCTGGAGGTGTTCCTGCCCTACCGGACATGCAACGTGCACGGTGAGTGCGTTGGTAAATCGCTAACATGATGAGGTCGCCTTGCGGCTGTTCCCAAGGGGAAGCCTCGACGTGTTCCTGCGCCTGTCCTGCCCAGAATGCCCTGACGGTTTACTAAATCATACCAAGTCATTCATAGTGAGATTATATATGCCCTACTGCAGGTCATGTGCCCGGGCTTGCTGTAACCAGCCATGGCCGCGAAGATCGTGATTAACTGTTTACTGGTGCCGATCATGGCTACTTAATCAACAATCTATTCATATACTTTCCTACTGCCCTTAGCGATCCACACCCAGACGTGGTGGAGCCTGCCATGGCCGCCAGGACCGCAACGACTCTTCTACTCATGAGTAGTTACCAAACATTAGTCTACTGTGCATAAGATAGCAGCAGGCTCGAGCTACCGTGGCCCAGATTGTGCATCTCTGGCCTGCGCTGGTTGTCTCTTGATTCATTCATTTGATTTATTTCTAATTTTTTCAAATAAATTGGTACTAAGTATACCCTACTGCCCAACTACTCTACGGCCCTTTCGTGCGCAGACATGGCCGAACCAGCCATGGCCGCCAAGATCGCGTCGCTTCTCGCCAAGTTCCACGCCCTCCCCATCCCTGGTCCACGTGAGGTGTCGCTCTGGGGCAAGCTGCGCAGCTGGCTGCAGTTTGGTAAGTCGTCGTCTCCCTGTGGATGTGTTACAGTTCTGGCCTGCGCTGGTTGTCTCATTCATGTGACATCCGAAGCTGGCTGCAGTTCGGTGAGTGGGCCCTCCACCCTTATAAGGCAGGCAGCATGGGTGGCTGCAGTTTGGTGAGTGGGCCCTTCACCCTGATAAGGCAGGCAGCATAGGTGGCTGCAGTTTGTTGAGTGGTCTGCGTCTGCCCACTCAAGTCTCTCCATGGCCGCATAACTGTTGTGGGGCTATGCGACTCTGGCTGCTGAAATGGCTGTTTAGAAGGATTGCAGTGTTGCTGTTTGATGTGACAGTCCCTTTCTTTCGGGACTCATGAAAACATGGCAAGTTTTCCTGGGCTGGCAAGATCTTGGAACGGGGCGGCCTTGGTGCAGAGGCATGGCAGGATTGTAAAGGTCCACGCAATCTAACTGCCACCTTGGCGTGGTGTCCAGGGTTGCGAACCCATGTACGGCCAAGGTGCAAGGTTGGACAACTCATGCCTTGCATCATGGTGGTCGAGTGTTTCATGACCATGCGGGCGTGGCGGCTGGGGTTGCACAAACCATGCATCATAACATTACGTATCATTACGCTGATCATACCTCATTTATGCTAATAACTTCAGGCTACTATCATGTTGATGATACCTCATTGATGCTATTGACTTCATGCTACTATAATATTGATGATACCACATTTATGCTATCAACTTCATGCTACTGTCATGTTGTGTCATGACCTCGCACCTCTGTTTTGGCTAGGGCTTGACTAGGCTTTGCGCCCTGTGGCTAGCGTTCCATCGCTCGTGCGTGCATCAGTGGATGTGCCAGAGTGTCGTGCCGGACTCCTTTTTCCTGTGCCACCCCGCAGCCAAGAATGATTAGACCCATGAATAGGGCTCTTATTCCTTTCCTTGCCTGTGTGATATGCTGGATGACGCCGGTTATACCCGCACAGCCAAGGAGGCCCGCTTTGACAGCCCCGAGCAGCAGGCCACGCTCAAGCGCCTGCGGTTGGACAAGTTTGGGGACGAGATAGACGCGATGGAGGTGAGGCATTGAGTGCTACCGGATAGAGGCCACCTCGGGAGGACAACTTGAGGCATAAGCTGAATGGATGGTACTGTAGTATTGAAGCCTTTGGTAGCACTGTAGTATTAATCACATGCAGTTGGGTGTGAGATTATGGTGCTGGGGAGGCGAGAGAAGGGTTCGTTTCTATGTAGGCTGGACATGATTGGGGACAACCTTGATGTCCTGTAGGTGAGAATTGGGCACGATGCTGTATAGGTTTTACAGTATAGTTCCATGGTGAAGTTGATTCCAGAGAGGGTAGGGTGTGAAGTTGATTCCAGGGAGGTAGGGTTAGTGCGGGGCTCGGTGCGCTACCAGGGGGCTTGCATCATCTTCTGCCACCTGGCATGAGGGGTACCATAGTGGGCGCTGTCTTCTGCCACCTGGCATGCACACTAGTCGTGTCCTTGTTCTGAAGCACGTGTCACTCTCCCACATCGCCCACACGTGCAGACATGTTGTGTCCTTATTACTGTCGCGTGTGTCAGCATCCCGCGCCGCCCACACATGCAGAAACACTGTGGGCGGCTGACCACGTCGCGCGTCGTGTACTGTCACAACGACCTGTTGGCCGGGAACATTCTCCACGATGAGGCGACCGGTGCGTGCATGCGCTGCATGTTGACAAGATCGGCCATTTTAAAATGGCATCATGAGTGCAAGGCTAGCGCGCAGGCTACCGCAGTAGAGGGCCATGAAACTAGCTGGGCGGTGTTCGGAATGGAAGGGATAGCTACCTTGTCTTGCGATAGTTGAGGGGAGGGCAGTATAATCAAGGAGTATATTTGCACCGTGAAGAATGGGAGAACATAAAAATGACCCTTTTTGTTGTATCCCTCCCCCGAACACCCTAGATAATAGTTAAGGTTAGAGCAAACAAGAAGGGCTGTAAAGGTATTGATAACAATCAAGACCTCCAAAAGAAGTGTCCGGGGACAGAGAGCAGGAGGCGAATGCACGTTTCCAGTAAAAGTATCCCCTATAGGAGAGGTGCATAGTCAACATGACGCAGTCCCGTGATTTTTACTTAGTTCATTCGTAAATTGTTCATTCATTAGTTAATCCCCTACCGGAGTGGGTTGTAGCCGTGTGGTACAACAACACCGTTTCCACATCTGCGCTTCCAAGCGTGTGTTCCCACTGCACCTATGAACCTGCTAGCAGCACTTTTTACTGCCCTTGGTAGCCCCAGATGCCCAGCCACTGCGGCCTTCTGACGCGGTTCCACTGCCCAACCTGCAGGTAGCGCTGTCGTGACCGCTCTGGTTGATGCTCAGGTTTACCCTCCGGCTCACACCCTGGCTAGCGCTCTGGGCAGTGCGTTCGTCAATACTCTGTTTAACAGTTGACATTCTTCTCCTAGAGGTATCTATTTACTGTGCTTAGATGCTCTGTTTTGCACTCTTCTGCAAGAGGTGTATATGTACATCGCACTTGGATGCTCTGTTTCACACTCTTATCCAAGAGGTAAACATATTGTACTCTCCTTTCTGCCCGTCGGTGCGCGCAGGGAATGCCCAGCTGATCGACTTTGAGTACGGTGCATACAACCACCGCGGGTTCGACCTGGGCAACCACTTCAACGAATATGCGGGCTTTGAGTGCGACTGGAGCTTGTGAGTGCGCGGCGCCTTGTCATTGCAGACTCTCTAGTTTGTGCTCAACAGAAACACGCCTTCCTGAGTTACTCAAACAAACTATATGGCCAGACAAAAAATTAGCAATACAGCTCTTCCTCTTTCTCATAATAAAGTTCTCCTTGTGTTTTTTTCCCTAGAATGATGGGGCGGTGGGCCTTCCTTACAGTGTCTCCCTAACGCCAACTCATAGCAGCAGCCGGTGGACTCGAACCCCAGCTGGTATCGCAAAGTGACCTGGATTAAACGGCTGGGTTGTCCCTGCGCCTTGTCTCCGGTCTCCTACAGGGATGAGTGCACAACGGATCTCGTGGTGACGAGTTCTTAGGCATAACCCTTCAAATGCATTTTATGCCAATTCATTCAAAAAATTCGGATTTTTTTTTTCAATAATACAGGCAACCATATTCTTTAACCATATTCTTTTGGCAATGGCAAGCTGAGGTAGTGCTGTTTTGAACATTTTCCCAATCCGCCCCTCAGTACATGAAACATTTCCCTCTAAAATTGCGTCTGGGATCTGGGCCTTGCTCACCCACTCCCCCACCCCCATCTGGCCTCTGGCACTTAGCCCTGTGCCATGTTTCCCCCCTACTGGAATATGGTCCTCTGTCAGTCCCCTGGTGCCCCGACTGGCATCTGCCACTGGCCATCTATTAATTACAATCACCTAGACTGCACATTAACTGGCCATGTCCTAACCGTACGTAGCGCGTGGAATCAGCTACCCAAGTCCAAGTGGACTTGGTGTCTTATGTCTACCCCCAACCTCTGTACCCCCCACCTCTGTACCTTATCGGTGTCCATATCTGTACCCCCCACCTCTGTAAACAGCACCTCCTTATCGGTGTCTATATCTGCACTGTAACCGGCGCCCTGTGCTACGTTGCCATGCTTCTTAACTAAAATTGTTTTCGTTGGCGGTCATTGGTTGGCACGACACATGGCCAGGTACCCGAGCCAGCAGGCGCAACAGCACTTTGCGCGGCACTACTTGGCGGCCGTTGACGGCTGCGACCCGGTGGGTGCCCTTGGTGACATGTGCCTGTCTACAGCTTTGCGAGGCACCCCCCCTGTTTGTGAGAGGGATGGCACACCTTCTGTTCCGAGGTAGATGCCTTTCGTGGATAAACTAATCATAATCTGGTGAATCATTGGCTACGTTGTCCAGTAGGTGCCCTGTTCTGATACGGATTGCACGCATCATGTTCCCCAGAAGGTGCCATGTGTGGCTCTACTAGGCTGCCCGGAAGGTGCATCTTGCCCCCTGAATCATATGTAGGTGCTGGCCCCCCGCATCCGTCACCTTTCCCCGTATGTGCATGGCACCCCCTGCATGCATGTATGCATGCGTGCTTCCATCGCTTATTGTAACAAAGCCACGCTATCATGAAGAAAATGGATGCTGGTACAGTAGTTTACAAGGAGCTTCTCGCCCCTCCCACGAGAACACAGTATTTGCCTTTTCACTCAGTACTTGCTATCTGCTCCAGTATGTACTATCTGCTCCAGTATTTGCCATCCACTCGGTATTTGCTGTCTGTTGCAGTATTTGCCATCTTCTCAGTCTACCGCCGGCGAACCCCTGCGCGAAATACCCTTTTGTATTTGGGAGAACATCAAGGCGGAGGGTATCGATATAGTTGCTATTTGCTCAGTAGGTCTGTTGCACTTACCCCGACGTGATGTGGTTGTCCGTTGTTTCCTCAGGAGTGCGTCAAGAAGAAATGAGGGCGTCAAAGCTTGACACCTACTCCAAAACACTTTTTTTCATGAATCGTTTATGTAACGTGCTCTATTGTTTTACAGCGCATCCAGGCGAAGGATATCCACGTTGGCTGTTTGCTGCCCTCTTGTCTAGGGTTTCCTATTTGCTCAGTATATTGTTTGCATGAGCCCCGTCCATATGATGTCTTGTTCTGGCCAGCAACACGTCAAGGCGGAGGATATCGACTCGCTTGTGCTGGAGGCCAACTGCTTCGGGCTCGTCTCCCATATGTTTTGGGGCCTGTGGGCGATTGGACAGGTACTTTTCTGCCTCATTATAGAGCATGTTTTTTTGGTATGTGTGTATGCGTGATGCGTTGTTGTGGTCATGCACTCACTAGCAATACTTTTGTTTATGGTACAATCAAGAGCCTGCAGGATTTCCCCTTGCGTTGAGACACCTGGTGGAAAATTGGGCATGCTCCCTACAATACGATTGATGGAATGTGGTCACCAAAAGAGTGCTGAACGGTGCTGGCTGTTTCTAGAAAATCTTGTGATCGGCTCATAACAATATCTTGCCTGCGCTGGTGTGTCCTTGATATTGGCTATCACGATATAGGTTAATATTATTAATTAATTAATTATCACGTGACTGCGTCACGTGGGTGCCAACACAAAGTAAAGGAACCTTCAACCCCTATACACAACGATTAGGAGGGAGGGCGCCCTAGCTTCTCTCACTGCCACAAGTGGGCTGGCCTCAGAGCACTCTATCCACGCCATGGTGCTGTGGCGCAACACTGTGGGTGCAATACAACCATGCAATGCCATAGGTAGGCTGACGCATAGCTTATGCTATAAAAGGTTAGGTGGGCTCAATACGTCGGCTTATTAAGGCGCAAGCTGGCTAATATAATAGCTAACTAACCAATTTGCAGTAGCACACCATATTAATTAATTATTTAATGAATATGTTAGCACACCATATTAACTAATTAATACTGTAGTGGTAAAAATCACTTTGCGTGTAATTACTTTGCGACCCCAAAACAAGGTGAACTTGTTAGTTTGCGACCAAAACGAAGGCAAAGTTTTAGGTTTGCGAGCCAATCGACTTGTTGGTGGTCAGTGGCTTGGATCTCACCGACTTCATATCCCTTGGCCCCCTCTCCATGTAACCCAACTACCCTGAGTAATTGGATTGATCCATTGGGTGGCACTGATTATAATTAGCTAGGCTTGGGGCTGTGCGGCGCGGCGCAGGCGCGGCGCGGTAACATATGAACTTTGCGACCCAAAATGAAGGCCATTAGTGGCAGTTTGCGAGGTCGATTCGAAAAACACTTACACGCAAAGTGATTTTGACCACTAGGGTATATCATTTACATACCTCCGTCGGGAGGATATGTAACACATATCCCTGAGAAGGGGCATATGGTTTTCAATACATTCTAGGCGACAACCTGCAGGTGGTGGGTGTAAACTTCCACCTACTCGGGGTGCACAACTGAGGTGCACCTTCACCACCATGTCTTCCAGCAGCTCTGCAAAGTTGCGGACATGGGGTGGAAGATGATCATGGCTAAGCCATGGCTAGGGCATGATGGCATCTCAGCAGGGAGTGGCTCAGTCTGCATGGGCAAAGCATGGCTGACTCATAGCGGATGCAGTAAGGCTGCCCCATGGTCCAGAGCCCACAGATAGGCTTGGAATACACACATTTAGAGGCGCCGGTTTGGGAGAAAATAAAGGCCTCTCCCGGAGCCTGAGGGTTTGTATACGCAGGGTTAACCCACAACCCACCACACCATATATGATGAAGTAAATAGGGGTGGGTAGGCTAACCTGGCCGCCCAGCCGTGGTCTCCTAATTCTTTTGAGGTGTTGGAGCTTGAAATGTTTTGTCATGGACAACAATTACCTCAGAGAATGAAATGTGATTGTCCTTGTGTGTGTACCCTCGACGTGACGTCTCTTATGATTCCTTGCAGGCTGCCATTTCAGAGATCGACTTTGACTACTTGGGATACTCTACCAGGCGGTGGGATGCCTACTTTTGCCGGAAAGACCTGGTGCTCAATCAGCTCCCATAAGTGTGCCGGCCTGCAGGATCCCCACACATTTTATAGAGCTTTGGCAACATCTCATCAACCAACTTTGTCGGAAATGTAGCCTATACGTTAGGAGTCTAGGTAGGGGCGTTTTCCGCGGCCCGGTACTGAACGCAAATGGTTTTCACCTTTGCGGAGTGCCTGATCAAATATACGTTAGGAGTCTGATTGTAAATTGCTAGCCATTTCTAGACGCTGGTATGCATTCACCATGCATAGCGGTTGTCTTCCTAGGTTGGCCCAGCATATGCATGGGGCTTTACTTTGATGGTTGCATGTCATGTATACCCGTGCAGTGCCTAAACTAACCTCTTGTTGGCCACACAAAGAATGTTAATGAACTATGATCCATATCACTATCATATGAAATAATCGATCAATATCACGGAAGAATCAAGCTACAGCGTTTTATATATACCGGCCGCGGCCAGAGGTATACAGAGCCTTTGCACCGGCCTAGTATGTACCACCATGCCCTCTTGCATGCATGATCCAAAAGGGTCGGTGGCAGGGCATATGGCTTTTAATACATTAATTAATTAAACACGTGCTCCCGTTGGGGAGTCACGGAGCACCGAAGTGCTTTTTATCCCTGTGTGTGCACAACATGAGAAAGGGCAGAGACCCCCATTCTCCTTCATGCCAAAGGCATGCATGCCACAGCTGCACTCGGACACGTTAGCTAAACGATCCGGCAATCTGTGGGTGCAATAAGACCTGCATGTGAGCATTGCATAACAAGGAGCATGGGCAAGTAATCTGTACATACATTTCAAGTGATATTAGCATATGTCAGATTTTTTGGGTTTTGGGGTGCCACCTCCCCTTAATACATTCTTGGCTACTTCCTACAGGGGTAGGGGGTAAACTACGCCTGCTCTGGGTGCACAAAGCTCTCGCCATACCTGCTCAGTACTGTGTACGTTGATCGAATACTTCATGATTCAGGCGCGCAAGTGGTTTGCTCGCGTTGTGGACGTAGGGATCGAACCCGGGGTGAAGGTCGCCAACAAGTTCTGGCACGCTGGGGTGGACACGGAGATTAGGCTAGCGGAAATTATATCAATGCCGACGACACCACCCTGTTTGAGGACACTGAGCACGTGCAGACATGCATGGCTCGATTGCCTGTCAATATTGAGGCCCGAGTGGTGGGGCTAGAGGTCAGCAAGAAGACAGAGGCCCTGGCGGTCGGGCTCGACGACGCGTGTACCCGCCAGACCTCTAGCTTCCTCCTGGATGGCTCTCGTGTCCCCTACCTGCCCCGGGTTAATTCGGCTGCTGGGCAGCCTACTCCCCAGCTGCGAGGCCGACATTGACCACCGTATCTCCCTCGCGCGTGACACGCACTCCGCCAATATAGAGCAGATCAGAATAGAGCCCGCTGGCGCAAGCCCCTGGGTAAGCGCGAGAAGCAGGCCGGACCTGTTCAAGGTCCTGGTCGATCCTCCCGGGTCTCACGTATGGCGCCGAGATGTGGACCCTCACAGTGGACCTCGAGAAAAAGCTGGATCACGGCGCGGTCACCAATTTATGCTGCGGCCATTTTTCCGTGTGGGCTATGCCGCACACGTTTGCAAGGAGGACCTGTACCTAGGCATGCCACTTATGACCGGCCAGCACCATCAAGCAGCGTAGATCGATCGACTGCATGACTAGCAAGGCACTTAAGTAGCTCGCACCAACCAGGTAGACACATACGTCGTGGCCCCCCCGCAGGGCTGCGCCCCGCTCAGCCGGGCAGGTACCTCCTCACATGGAACGGGCCCAGCAATGCTAGACGCCGCAAGGCCCGCACTTTCAAGGAGTAACTAGGACAAGGGGGGCCAAGGCCTCTCCATGATTTGGAAAAAGATCATGGACAAGCTAGGCCAAGTGGGCTCAGGTTATATAAAGGACAATGACCCCCCACCGGTCTACAGGGAAGCCGCGTGTGTGCAAGCGCAGGATGCATGCCGGCCAGGTCAGACCTTCGGATCTGGCTCACTCTCGATAGAATATAGATCGATAGAATATCAAGGAAACAACCAGCGCAGGCCAGAAATCGGGAGAATCTGGACCATGGTAGCTCGAGCCTGCCATTATCTTGTATCTTGTCTGAGTAGAATATTGCTAGGATAGACCGGTATGATTGTGTGCACCCATCCATCCATCTGGGTTCATGCTCCGTGACTCCCCAATGGTAGCACAAATTTAATTAATTAATTCATCAGTAAGTATGTACAAGTATAGGGACCCATCTTGAATCCTATGAAAAAGCTAGGGAAAAGGGCGTCCAACCTCTCACTACCAATCCGAGGTCGTACATGCAAGCATGCCATGATCGACATTAATGTAAACTATGCATGCTCGATCTGGTAAATATCCATGCATACCAGTCGTCATAGCTATGTGATGGTTTGGGTTCACCAGTTAACGTTTACTATCGTGCAGCATGCTGTACCAAGCCTTGGGAAACTGATATAGCTTATTGTCTCATTGAGATCGTCTAAATTAAGAATGCTCTCTGTAACTCAACCTCGACGCCTACAAAAAAATTGCGTGCACTACGTCCACATGATCAAATTGTGCCGAGGCAGGCCAGTGCCATGTGTGCCAATCAGATGGATGGCACGGTTGTCCTACTCAGTATTGTGCAGTTAGGGACTGAGTTGCGAAGTGTGTGGGTCTGCTGAATGGCTGACGCATGGTGAACCAAAAGCGAACGGGAGCTGTTGCATGAGCAGCATTCATGAAAGCACTACACTGTGCCAGCTCAGTGCGTGCTGGTGTGCGGTGTTTCCTAACACCCCATTCCTCAGTCGCCGTACGAATACGTCAAAATCAATTGACGAAAAGAGACCAAAACCCGCATATTCGTTGTAGAGCGGAACATTTGCTTAGACTCTGGATCGTCTCACGGCTTAGAATGACAAGCGCATAAATTTGTCGATTGCCAAGTTATCCTTCTGGCGGAGCCACCTTGTGGGATGTCTGAGTCCTGATTGCCGGCCGTTGACGGGATTGACACGTCACACATGCAATGTCGTCTCTCTCTCTCTCTCTCTCTCTCTCTCTCTCTCTCTCTCTCTCTCTCTCTCTCTCTCTCTCTCTCTCTCTCTCTCTCTCTCTCTGTCTGTCTCTGTCTCTCTCTCTCTCTCTCTCTCTCTCTCTCTCTCTCTCTCTCTCTCTCTCTCTCTCTCTCTCTCTCTCTCTCTCTCTCTCTCTCTCTCTCTCTCTGTCTCTCTCTCTCTCTCTCTCTCTCTCTCTCTCTCTCTCTCTCTCTCTCTCTCTCTCTCTCTCTCTCTCTCTCTCTCTCTCTCTCTCTCGTTTGAAAGCTGCTTTGTGTCCAAGGAGATCAAATTCAAGGCAAGCTCGTGCCACCCGCGAACATCTCCACGCGATGTTGGGCTATTGTCGAAGAAAGGTCGATTGTCGGACCGATAACACGTCTACTACGGGCTGCGCGCCATTACAAGACGTACACGCGGCACTCCTGCGGCCGGGCCTTGTGCACTTGCTAGAACCGCCGTAGTGACAACAGGAAAGAACGAAAAGCCCATAAGGTTTCCGTGATTATATGTTGCATTGTCTCCTGTCAACGAAATTTCACGCAGATTCCGCGGGCACCGCCGGGGGGGAACTCGAGACTTGGAAACCCTTTATCGGGACGCGGATCGACTCGAATGCACATGCATTTTATCCGCCACGCAGACTGCGCTTTATCCAGTGCGGGCCGGACATGCAATGGCACGTGGGCCGGTACTGCGTTGTCCGCTCGGTGTACTGCCACCGCGTTCCCATGGGTTCGCTTTTCCAGCCGTTGCCTGATGACGTCGGCTCACGTCGACCACAAGTACAACCAAATCCCCAGATATTTTCGCCGGGCGGCAGTTGGCCGCGCGCAAAAGGTCGCCCAGTCTACTTCACATTGCCAGGCAGGGGGGTGGAACTAGCCCGCGCCGCGCCGGGCGCCTCCGCCCGCCCGGCTTTAAGTTCAATATAAAGTTTGCGCCGACGGTTACGCCCTTTATCTGCCTTGGCTTGAGGGACCGAGCCTGTGGAGGTGCTGCCCAGCTCGAGCGGCGCCTGTCAACGGGGGAGGCGAGGGAATACATGCGCGTGCACTCGAGTCTGAGCGACCACTGCCTCGAGCACCGGTGGTGGGGGCGAGGACGACGGTCGCCTCCGTTTCTTAGCAACCATGGCGCAGGCGTTGGCATGCAAGGCTACCGTCGTTGTGGACAGACATTCTCTGGTCAGCAGTGCCCGTTCATCCGCACATCCGCAGGCCCAGGCTCCGTTTAGAGCGTCCGCGCAGGTGTGGAGTAGGGGCATGGTATTGGGGGCATGGCATGGTTTACCTTGATAAGCCGCGGGTATTGCCGCCGCGATTTGTTTGATATACATTTGGTGCTGATAGATGTGGTTATGCACGTAGTTTTGTCTTCATTCCCGGGCTGTGGTCCATCTTGGATAGACGGGAGGGGCAAGGCAGTAATAACGTGCTTCCTGAATTGTTCGTCATCTGCGCCCCTATCGCGTGTTTGCAGGGTGCTGTTGCCCAGCCTGCCTTTTTCAATGGAATGCGTCGTGCCGCTGGGGAGGTTTTGGCCCTCCCAGTGTCTCGCAATGTCACACAAAAGCACAATCCGAAGTCGGCCTCGACAACCGTCGTTGCGGCTGCCGTGGTACGTGCCCGAGCGACCATGGCGTAAGGCTTACGGCCACATTACGGCACGCAAGCGCTTGATTCGTATACCAGTATGTTTGCCGAAACGAATAAACCGAACGGATAAATCAAGGCTAGGACCATGCCTTCACCGTCCTAAAATCGTCGGAGGGATGGCCAGTCTTTGATAGTATCCTTGCGAATGCCTTTGATAATATCCATAAGGAGATCTCTACAACCGCGCTTGCCTTTCTGGCAGGTGGTTGCATGGTGCTGAGAAACATTCGAGGTTATTCCTTAGGCTACATCATCAGCCAGCGTGTTGTCACCGAAATTTTTTCTGGATACTAAGTCACCATTATGATGATGAATCATGATGGCATGCAGATCACACTGGTTCGACCACCATTGACAAGCGTAACCCACCTGATTTCCCGAGTCAACTGTACCGTGCTTTCTTGAAACATGTTCGTTTCTCAAATATACTAGTATTCCCTAGCTGAGTTCTTTCTTATGTTTGTTTCAATGCAACCTTCCACCAGGTTGGCTTGTCGATGTTGTGTGCGGATCAATCAGCGGACTCGTGGAGAAACATATTTGTCATGATTTTATCCAGCTCAATTACAGGATTCCTTCCCGTCCCTGCTTTGCCGACAAGGTGCCATGCCCTCTGTTTTGGTCCATTCGTATGCTCAGCTCTCCCAGTTAACAAATGGATCTGCCTTTTTCGGTCGATGTCCTACTTGTCTTTTGCCATTTGGGTTTAATTGTGTCAATGGATCTCTCCCTGTTTTTCTCTCTCCATGCCTGCGCTTTCCCCATATTTGACCATGCTGCTACCTGTTATTGCTGAAACGAGTTCATGTGTCTGCCGCAAGGAGTCTTCGTGTGCTTGTCATCCTTCAAAAGTGGTTATGGTTGTAGATCACCTTTTGATAAGCCCCATTCATGCGAGCAACGACAAGCTGTAGTAGTTTGGATGACAAGCAACATGCTGGACAAATCCCCCTCCTGGTGCTATTTCGGCAGGCCTTGCTTTCCCTTCACCCCGTGACCTTTGTCCACCCTCCCCCACCCCCAGCCCCCTCCCCTCCCATTCGCCTTTCTCTCACTGGCATCCTGGTATGAAATTGATGTGCTGATGTATGTTGTTCTTGCCCCTTACGTGCATTCTGCTTGTGGGCCGTCCTCCATTTCCCCCCCCCCCCCCCCCTTCCACACGCACACGATGCCATGTCACGGCACCACCAACATCATAACATCAACAACAACCTGCCTCCGCTGACACACCTCACCACCACACTCCACACTCTTTCCCACCTCTACCGCACATTGCAAACATCATAACCCATATCTGCCGCATCTGTCACCCTCACGTATCCTGTACCATCCATACCCTAATCATATCATATACCCCTATTTTCCACCCCTAAATAATTATTACCCTCTTATTGTCCTAATATATTTTGACTTTTCTCCAGACCGCCATCCCGCAGCAGAAGATCAGGATAAAGCTCCGCTCATACGCAACGCGCACGATCGAGGCGGCGTGCACAAAGATCCTCGAGGCAGCTGTTGCGACCGACGCGACCGCGATCGGCCCCGTGCCGCTGCCCACCAAGCGCCGCGTGTACTGCACGCTGCGCTCGCCGCACGTGAACAAGAACAGCATGGAGCACTTTGAGATCCGCACGCACCGCCGCATCATCGACCTTGAGAACCCGTCCGCGCAGACGATCGACGCGCTCATGCAGCTCGACCTGCCCGCCGGCGTGGATGTCGAGGTCAAGCTTTCGTAAAGCGAGGCTATGAATAGCTCCCTCAAAGGGGGCTGTGGATAGCTCCCTCGAAAGGGGGCTGTAAGGGCGAAAGAGCCGCGAATGTGCTCTTTCAGTGAGGGAGAGCTGTGATTGGCTTTGATGGACTTCGTGGTGGTGGCGACGTCGTGATGGTTGTGGCTGCCCTACCTGGCCCAAGCGGCTGTCAATGGCTGGAGGTGGCCATTCAGGGGCATCTGGAGTCTGGGGGTTGAGCAGGCAGCAGCACTCGGAAGTCTGGAGTGGCTGGCCTGTTGTGTGTTCTCCATTGTCTCCCAGCGGGCGGAAGGTCAGCGGTGGCAGGCCTTTGGCTGGACCTGATTCTTTTGGGGGGGAATGGGGGTGTTTGGGAGCAGAGGAGGCACCACCCGTGTCGTGGAGTCATGGGGGGAGAGGGGGGGCGCAGGGTTCCTGGCCGGTCCCTTGTGTCCTTGGTGCGGGCGTTCTTCCGCTTGCACCAGTGAATGGGAGGTCGAGGGCCGGTCCTTGCCAGAAACACCCTGGTGGCATGGCTGGCAGGCGTGCCCAGGGTGATGTATGGGTTGCCTGCCTGTGGTCCACCCTGATGGGGGTAATGCTGCTTCACATGGCCATCTTCTTCTGAAGGGATTTAGCAGGCTTGTCAGTAGTGAGCTTGCTCTCCCTTTGTCCGGGAGGTAGTGATAGGGCATCTTGCTGGCTGTGCTTGCGTGTGTGCCCTGTGCAGCTGGACCGGAGCTTCAGAGGCGAATGTCTGGCGACATAGGAGACAGCGCTTTCTTGTTGCATCATGGGTAGTGAGCCGTGCTAGGGGAGGTTTATAATTATCCATCTGCCCTGGCCTTGCACGATGCAGGCAACTCTCCACATGCAATGGGACGGATGTAGCTCATTTGTCTGGGTTATCGAATGTTAGTTGCAAGGATTTGCCAACGTAGAGAAAGCATGCTTTTGGCCAGTTTCAAAGTTGACCTGGCACTTTTGGAATGCCGCAACTGTTAGTTTAGTGAGGCTGCCAACACAGTTGTGCACGGTTGAAACCAATTGTTAGGCCAGCTTTTATGCCATTGTCATTCAGTTATCTTTTCCCCCCATATGGAAAGTAACAACATCAATAATATTTGAATTTGAGTATGATGTGTATCTTAGAAGTATCAAAGCAGCTCCCCACATCGCTCTTTATTAGCTAACGATTGCAGATGCCGCACGTTGAAACTCAACAGCAAGTTTCACGGCTTTTTTATGGGTCTCCGTGCTCCGTGGATGCAGGTGAAAGTGCCATGAATGCAACATGGCCCCGAACAGCCAACCTTGCATTAATTTATTAACTATGGTGCCCGTGACCCTAGGGGTCTGGTCTAGCATACTTCCCACGTGTGCAAACGCGCGGCTTCCCCACTGCAGGTTGTCCTCTATGACCTGTGGCCACTAAAAAATTAAATTATAACATGCCTCCGTGGGGGGGTCATGTGGCCACTAGGCCTTGTCCATCATCGTTATCTCCTGTCTGTGGAAGGTCCGCGTGTGACCGTGTATCGCATTCATAGCGATTCGGGCCGTGGTGCCCACAACCCTGTAACTAGGACCTAGATAGCTTACACCATCCATTCCACGAGGTAGTAAGGTACGAGCCACGAGCCACGAGCCACGAGGTAGCCATGGCTGACGGCGGAGCTCATAACTTTCACGTTTGAGCCCCAAATTCAGCTGTGAATATCACTATCGCTTCGTCTCTCTAAGACGCACATGCTGATATAATTTTCCGAATCTAACACGCAATATATGACGAGCAAACGTCCTTTGACGCAACGCAGTTTGGCGGATGCGCTCGCCCATGAAAATGCGGCAGCTGCGGCTGCAGCTTCGCCATCAGGTCCGGTAGACAGCGGTGACACTAGTCGTGCACTGGTGGCCACCCAGCAACCTCCCGGGCTTAATGCCTCGCCATCGGCATCGCCTGACCCGAAACGCACCCGCCCAGCCGACAAAACAGGATGGTCCCGCCCCTCGGAACCGCGCTTTCGGCCCCACCCTTTCAAGGTCGATGATCACGACTGGAACAACCTGTCTCCTTACGATGCTATGGACTGCATCTTCTACGGGGACTACGCCTCGCTTTACGACCTGTGCCTCCATCTTTACGACCAAGGTCGCCTCATCGGCAGCAACGGCTGCCGCTGGCAAACCCACGGCGCCCTGCTTGGCTGCCCCCGCCCCCAGCTCCAGCACACCATCCTCAACTCCCTTCTCGAGCGCTCTGACGACGAGATCTGGGCTCCATCCATCTCCGCCCCCACCCTCCGTTCCATCCTCACGGAAGCCTTTCAGCAGCACGTGACCCCCCTTGCTGCTGACGTCGCAGCAATGGGTGGCACGCTGGCTGCTGAACTTCCTCACATTTCCGCCGCTGCCGCCTCCACCTCCACTGCCATTTCCGCCTCCACTGCCGACATCAAAGCCCAGCTCCTCGACCTCGACCAACGCCTTCAAGCCACCGCCAACGCCCTTGAGAGCTTGCATGACACCGCCGGCCTCACCGCCCAGGCGGTGAAGGACATCGCCGCCCAGCCGGCGTCTGCTGGCCCGGCCGGCGATGCTCCCTCCACCTGGGCGGACTTGCTTAAGCAGCACACCACCTCCACCACCTCCACCATCTCGGCACAACTCAAGCAACAAGCCCTCGACCTTCGCGAGGAAACCGACATCGCCCGGCGCAGCCACAATGTCATCGTCAAGCACTTCGACCAGCCGGCAGGTGAGACCTCCACGACCCTTCTTGAGGCATTTAAGCGCGACATTCTTGCCCCCATGCTACTCACTGGTGAGCTGGACATGTCGGCTGTCCGCCTCCCCCGCGCGCGGGGGAAGGCTGGCCCGGCACCCGTGCTCCTCACCTTTAAGTACATGGCGGACAAGCTGTCGTTCCTTAAATGCCGCAAGAAGCTCTCGAGGACTCGCTTCACGCTGGACGACGACTTGACCCTGGCCCAGCAACAGCGGCGACGCGAGCTATGGCCGGCCTACCTTCAGCTCCGGCACAGCGCAGGGGGGAAGCCGGTATACTGGAGGGGGGCGGTCATCCACGTTGACCACAAGCCCTGGCAGCCCCCTCCTGCCACCCCAGACTAGGGAATTCATACCAGTAGTGTAGATTAGTCAGGCTTAGCCTAGCATGTGGCCCACGCGCATGTGCGCCCATAATGGCCCCCATGGATGTTGTCTACAGGATTTAGCCAAGCCCTGCCTATAACGGGACCCCCATGGATGTTGCATTAAGAATTTCGCCATTCTATGCCATGCAGAGAGATGCTCTCTGTAGAGAAGCCATGTCCTAGCTCTTGTATAGCCATGATGATCTTCCCCACCTATGACAGGCTCCCCTTCGCTGGGTGTTGCCTGAAACTCTGGGTGGTGCAGGTGCCCTAGTGCACCTAGAGCAAGTGTTGTTTACATTCCCACCCTTGCAGGAAGTAGCTTAGAATGTATGATAGGCCATATGCCCCTTCTCTGGGCTATGTGCTACATATACTCCCAACGGAGTTATGTTACAATTCAATTCAATTCAATTCAATCCATTCCATCCCATGTTCCCCTCCCACTGAGGACTTATCAAGGAGACAACCAGCGCAGGCCAGAAATCGGGAGAATCCGGACCATGGTAGCTCGAGCCTGCCGTTATCTTGTCCGCGTGTTCGAGTCGTTCAGGATGATGAATATGAATGGTGATGGAAATGTGTAGCCTTAATTAATTAATTAATTATCAACATCACTCCGTTGGGAGTCAATGTAGCACATATCCCTGAGAAGGGGCATATGGCTTTAAATACATCCTAGGCTACTTCATGCAAGGGTGGGAATGTAAGCAACACTTGCTCTAGGTGCCGCAAGGGCACCGGCACCACCATGCTGTCTCAGGTTCAACCCAGCTAAGGGGATCCTGGCACGGGGGAGGAAGATCATCATGGCTATGCAAGGGCTAGGGCATGGCTTCTCGACAGAGAGCATCTCTCTGCATGGCATAGCATGGCTAAGTTCTTAATGCAACATCCATGGGGGTCCCATTATAGACAAAGCATGGCTAAATGTTGAAGGCATCATCCATGGGGGCCATTATGGGCGCACATGCGCGTGGGCCACATGCTAGGCTAAGCCTTACTAATCTACACTACTGGTATATATATTCCTAGTCTGAGGTGGCAGGAGGGGGCTGCCAGGGCTTGTGGTCAACGTGGATGACCGCCCCCCTCCAGTATACCGGCTTCCCCCTTGCGCTCTGCCGGAGCTGAAGGTAGGCCGGCCATAGCTCGCGTCGCCGTTGTTGCTGGGCCAGGGTCAAGTCGTCGTCCAGCGTGAAGCGAGTCTCCGAGAGCTTCTTGCGGCATTTAAGGAACGCCAGCTTGTCCGCCATGTACTTAAAGGTGAGGAGCACGGGGGCCGGGCCAGCCTTCCCCCGCGCGCGGGGGAGGCGGACAGCCGACATGTCCAGCTCACCAGTGAGTAACATGGGGGCAAGAATGGCGCGCTTAAATGCCTCAAGAAGGCTCGTGGAGGTCTCACCTGCCTGCTGGTCGAAGTGCTTGACGATGACATTGTGGCTGCGCCGGGCGATGTCGGCTTCCTCGCGAAGGTCGAGGGCTTGTTGCTTGAGTTGTGCCGAGATGGTGGAGGTGGTGGAGGTGGTGTGCTGCTTAAGCAAGTCCGCCCAGGTGGAGGGAGCATCGCCGGCCGAGCCAGCAGGCGCCGGCTGGGCGGCGATGTCCTTCACCGCCTGGGCGGTGAGGCCGGCGGTGTCATGCAAGCTCTCAAGGGCGTTGGCGGTGGCTTGAAGGCGTTGGTCGAGGTCGAGGAGCTGGGCTTTGATGTCGGCAGTGGAGGCGGAAATGGCCGTGGAGGTGGAGGCGGCGGCGGTGGAAATGTGAGGAAGTTCAGCAGTCAGCGTGCCGCCGATTGCTGCTATGTCGGCAGCAAGGGGGGTCACGTGCTGCTGAAAGGCTTCCGTGAGGATGGAGCGGAGGGTGGGGACGGAAAGGGGTGGAGCCCAGATCTCGCCGTCAGAGCGCTGGAGAAGGGAGTTGAGGATGGCGTGCTGGAGATGGGGGCGGACGCAGCCGGACAGCCCGTAGATGTTGGCCCAGCGGCTGCCGTCCGGGGCGAGGAGGCGATTGATGGAGTGGAAATGGAGGCACAGGTCGTAAAGCGAAGCGTAATCCCCGAAGAAGATGCAGCGCAGAGCATCGGTCGGAGAAATGGTGGCCCAGTCGTAATCTGCGACCTTGAAAGGCCGGGGCCGAAAGCTCGGTTCTGGGCGTGAAGACCCTCCTGTGTCGTCGGCTGGGCGGGTGCGCTTGGGGTCAGGCGATGCAGATGGCGAGGCGTTAAGCCCGGGGGGTTGCTGGACGACCACCAGTGCACGACTAGTGTCATCGCCGCCTGCCGGACCTGAAGGCGAAGCTGCAGCCTGAGCTGCAGAATTTTCATTGCCGAGCGCAGCCGCCAGGCTGCGTTGCGTCGAGGCGCGTTTGTGCGCCATATATTGCGTTTTAGATTCGGAAAATTATATCAGCATGTGCGTCTTAGAAAGACGAAGCGATAGTGATATTCACGGCTAAATTCGGTGCTCAAACGTGAAAGTTATGAGCTCCGACAGCCATGGCTACCTCGTGGCCGGAATTTTGTGGATGGCTCTGGTGTGTAGCCTTGTGCATTGAAATTATGGCTGGCTTACGTGTAGTAATTAATTAATTAATTATCAACATCACTCCGTTGGGAGTAGATGTAGCACATAGCCCTGAGAAGGGGCATATGGCTTTTAATACATTCTAGGCTACTTCATGCAAGGGTGGGAATGTAAGCTACCCCTGCTCTAGGTGCACCAGGGCACCCGCACCCTCATGGTCTATCACGCTATGCCCGGGTAAGGGGGGAGCATGCCTGTGAGGGGGAAGATCATCATGGCTAGACAAAAACTAGAGCGTGGCATCTCAGCAGAGAGCAGCTCTCTGCATGGGCACAGCATTACTAAATAAAACTAGGCAGCGTCTGGAGTGTGGCTCATCATAGGCACACATGTACATGACTAAAAAGGCTAGGCCTAAGCTGGTATAGTGCCTGTAGTAGGCGGGCATGTACAAGGCCACTGTCTAACTATTCTACACTACTGCTGTATTCCCCTAGGCTGGGGCTGGAGTTGCTGGGGCCGCGGTGGTCGAGGGGGTCGCTTGCCAGGGCTTGTGGCCGACGTAGATGGCCGCCCCCTTCCAGTACACCGGCTGGCCCGCCTTGGTCTGCCGGAGCTGGGTGTAGGTCGGCCATAGCTCCCGTCGCCGTTGTTGCTGTGCCAGGGTCAAGTCGTCGTCCACGGTGAAGGGAGTATTCGCGAGCCGCTTGCGGCGTCTGAGAAACGAAATCTTGTCCGCTGGGCTATCAAAGATGAGAAGAAGCGGAGGCGCCCCTGCCTTACCCCGCGCGCGGGGGAGGCGGTGGGCGGTCAGCTTGATCTCACCAAGAAGGCCCATGCGTGCAAGGATTTTGCTCTCAAACGCGCGTGCAAGCTTCTCGGAATTCTCACCTTCTTCCATGTCCAAGTTCTTGAGTATGGCGTTGAGGCTGCGCTTGGCGAGCTCGGCCTCCTCGCGGAGGTCAAGCGTCTGCCGCTGGAGCTGGGCTGCGACGGCGGAGGTGGTGGAGGTGGTATGTTGCTTAAGCATGTCCGCCCAGGTCGTGATGGGAGGAGCATCGCCGGCCGGGCCAGCCGAGGCTGGCTTGGCGGCAATGTCCTTCACTGCCTGGGCGGTGAGGCCTGCCATGTTCTGCAAGACCTCGATAGCGATTGCATTATCCTTGAGGCGCTGGTCGATGTCGCGGAGCTGGGCGGTGATGGAGTCGGTGGAGGCGGAGGGGGGGGGGGGGGGAGGCGAGGAGGGTGGCGGTGGCGGTGGGGATGGTGGGAAGCTCAGCAGCCAGCGTGCCACCTATTGCCGCCACATCTGCGGCAAGAGGGGTCACGTGCTGCTCGAAAGCTTCCTTGAGGAGGGTGCGGATGGTGCCACCCATCAGTTCGGTGGGGAAGGTGGAGGGGGGCGGTTTGGGAGCCCAGATCTCGGCTTCGGAGCGTCCAACAAGGGAGCAGAGGGCGAAGCGTTGGAGCTTGGGGCGACTCATGCGGGGAAGGACGGGGAGAGTCTCGGCGGGGTCGACAAGCTGGCCAAGACCAGGCCCGCGGCCGCGGTTGTGGGACGTGAGGTACACACACAGGGCTAGAAGCGAGGCGTGATTGCCGTGAAACACGTCGTCCATGAAGCAACTGGGGCTGCGTTGCCAGAAGCCGGAGCGGTTGACGTCGAAGGAGGTCTCTTCCCAGGGCGGCTCAGCAGAGCGACTGCGCTTAGGATCAGGCGATGCAGATGGCGAGGTGAGCCCGGGAGGCTGGGCGAGCACCAGTGCACGACTAGTGTCACCGTTGCCATCTGGGCCGGTGGGCGAAGCTGCAGCCGAAGCTGCAGGCGTATTTTCATTGCCGAGCGCAGCCGCCAGGCTGCGTTGCGTCGAAAGGCGTTTGCTCATCGTATATTGCGTAATAGCGTCGGAAAATTATATCAGCATGTGCGTCGTAGAAAGACGCATCGATTGTGATATTCACGGCTAAATTCGGTGCTCAAACGTGAAAGTTATGAGCTCCGCCGTCAGCCATGGCTATCTCGTGGCTCGTGGCTCATACGTGGCTACGTGTAGTACTGAGGACTTAACTCACTCGAAGGACCTCGGCGAGCACCGCAAGCGCATGCTCCTATACGTCCTGGTCCTCACGGTGCTCACCCACGGCGCCGAGGCATGGACGCTCACGGACACGCTGGCCGCCAAGCTAGACGGCATGGTAACCAGGATGCTACGGCACGCCCCCCCCTAAGAGGAAGGCGCGTTTTGCTGAGTAGTGTAGTTAGGATTTTCTAGACTAGATAGCTTAGAGTTAGGTTAGTTCGATTACGCGGCTTCCTCCACTCCACCCATCCATCAAGGAATATGTGCTACATGATCTCCCAACGGAGGCATCAATTAATTAGGAACATAACTCCGTTGGAAGTAGCACATAGCCCAGAGAAGGGGCATATTAATTAATTAATTAAAATCATAGCTCCATGGGGAGCATATGTAACACATAGCCCTGAGAAAGGGGCATCTATGGGTTTGTAATACAATCAGGGCGACAACCTGCAGGTGTAGGTTGTACGACTATCACCTGCTCTGGGTGCACAGGTGCACCTGCACCTCCATGATGGTTCATGCCTCCTAAACAAGCACAGGCACCCAGGGGGGGCTTGAGGAGAGGGCCTAGAAGGCCTGCATGACATATGGGGTGGAAGGTATGTGGCTAGGCTATAGCTAGGGTACACATGGCCTCTCAGCAGGGAGTAACTCCCTGCATGGGCAAAGCATGCATGACTCGAAATTGCTACGGCTATTGCAAGGGCGGGTGTGGGCCCATCACGTAGGCATACATGGCCACGTCACTAAGCTTTCTAGTCTACACTACTGCTATATATTCTATAGGCTGGGTTGGCTGGGGTGGCTGGGGCGGCAGGGGTCGCCTGCCAGGGCTTGTGGGCGACGTAGATGTCCGCCCCCTTCCAGTAGACCGGCTTCTGCCCCGCCGTCTGCCGAAGCTGGAGGTAGGTCGGCCATAACTCCCGTCGCCGTTGTTGCTGCGTCAAGGTCAAGTCGTCGTCCAGCGTGTAGGCGGTCCCCCCAAGCCGCTTGCGACACTTGAGGAACTCCATCTTATCCGCCATGGTGTCAAAGGTGAGGAGCAAGGGGGAGGGGCCGGCCTTACCCCGGGAGCTGGGAAGGCGGGTCACCCCCCGCGGCTTGCCCTTACCAGTGATAGCCATGGGGACAAGGATTTTGTTCTCAAACGCCATGGCAAGGGTCTCGGGGGTCTCGTCCTGCAGCGGGTCGAAGTGCTTGACTATGACGTTAAGGCTGCGCTTGGCGAGCTCGGCCTCCTCGCGGAGGTCCAGCGTCTGCTGCTTAAGCTGGGCGGCGACGGCGGAGGTGGTGGAGGTGGCGTGCTGCTTAAGCATGTCCGCCCAGGTCGGGATGGGAGGAGCATCGCCGGCATGGCTGAGCAGGGGCTGGCCGAGCGGCGATGTCCTTCACCGCCTGGGCGGTGATGCCGGCGGTGTTCTGTGCACAAGCATTCGATGGCTATGGCATTGTCCTGCAGGCGCTTGTCGATGGCGAGGAGCTGCATGGCGGTGAGGGCGTCGGTTGTGGTGGAGGTGGAGGCGAGGAGCTTGGAGGTGGCGGTGGTGGTGGAGGAGAGGAGGGGAAGCTCGGCAGCCAGCGTGCCCCCCATGGCCGCCACATCTGCGGCGAGGGGGGCCACGTGCTGCACGAGGGCCTGGTTGATGATGGAGCGGATTTCGGAGGTGGAATTCATGGAGGTGCCAGGGGCCCAGATCTCGGCGACAGAGCGCCCGAGGAGGGAGCAGAGGGCGATGAGCTGAAGGCGGGGGCGGGGGAGGCTGGGCAGATTCGGCATGTAAGTACCGGCCACGGCACCTCCAGGCGGAGTGTCACTCCGCCAGAGGCGACCGAGGTCGTCAAGGTGCCGGCACAGGGCAAGAAGCGAGGTGCGCGACCCGTAAAGCACGGCGCTCATAAAAAGGGTGGGCTTTGCGTTGCAGTTTGCCCACCATACGGCTGATTTGGCGTCAAAGTCGAGTTCTTTCCAGCCCGGCTCGGCAGGGGGCGCCGGATCCTCAGGGCGGCTGCGTTTAGGCTCAGGCGATGCAGAGGGCGAGGCAAGCCGGTGAGGGGGCTGGGCAACCACCAGTGCACGACTAGTGTCACCGCTACCTTCCGGACCTGTGAGCGGAGCTGCAGCCGGAGCTGCAGACGTATTTTCATTGCCTAACGCATTCGCCTTGAGAAGGGGCATATGGCCTATCATACATTCTAAGCTACATCCTGTAAGGGTGGGAATGTAAAGGACCCTTGCTCTAGGTGCACCAGGGCACTTGCATCCCCATGATCTTCAAGCTATGCCCAGCGAAGGGGGAGCCTGTCATGGGGGGGAAGATCAGCATAGCTATACAAAAAAGCTAGGGCATGGCGTCTCAGCAGAGATTTACTCCCTGCATGGGCACAACATAACTAAATAAAGCTAGGCATCATCTGGTGGAGGGTGGCACATCATAGGCACACATGTACATGATTAAATAAAGCGCTTGGCTTAGCTGGGATAGTGCCTCTAGGAGGCATACATGTACATGGCCACGGTCTATCTATTCTACACTACTACTGCTGTATTCCCCTAAGCTGGGGCGTCTGGAGTCGCTGGGGCCGCGGGGGTCGCCTGCCAGGGCTTGTGGCCGACGTAGATGGCCGCCCCCTTCTGCTGCGCCAGGGTCAAGTCGTCATCAAGGGTGAAGAGAGTCTTCTCGAGCCGCTTGCGGCGTCTGAGAAAAGAAATCTTGTCCGCCGGGGTCTTAAAGGTGAGAAGGAGCGGGGGCAGCCCTGCCTTACCCCGCGCGCGGGGAAGGCGGTGGGCGACCAGCTCGATCTCACCGTTAAGGCCCATGCGACCAAGGATTTCTCTCTCAAACGCACGCGTAAGCTTCTCGGAATTCTCACCTTCCTCCATGGTGAAGTTCTTGACAATGACGTTAAGGCTGCGCTTGGCGAGCTCGGCCTCCTCGCGGAGGTCAAACGTCTGCCGTTGGAGCTGGGCTGCGACGGCGGAGGTGGTGGAGGTGGTATGTTGCTTAAGCATGTCCACCCAGGTGGTGATGGGAGGAGCATCGCCGGCCAGGCCAGCCGGGGCTGGCTTGGCGGCAATGTCCTTCTCCGCCTGGGCGGTGAGGCCTGCGGTGTTCTGCAGAACCTCGATAGCGATGGCGTTGTACTTAAGACGCTGGTCGATGTCACGGAGCCGGGCGGTGATGGCGTCGGAGGTGGAGGTGGTGGCGGTGGAGGAGGCGAGGAGGGTGGAGGTGGCGGTGGAGATGGTGGAGGTGGCGGTGGAGAGGAGGGGGAGCTCGGCAGCCAGCGTGCTGCCCATGACCGCCACATCTGCTGCGATGGGGGCCACGTGCTGCTCGAGGGCCTCCTGGAGGCAGTGTACAGCCATACGCAATACGCAATCATACGGGGCCCATGGGTATGGTGTATAATACGCCATACGGGGTATAATACGCAAATCATACGGGGACTCTTGAAAATGCTGTTTTTTGCATGGTTCTGGGGGTTCTTCAACATTCTGACCAATCAGGCATGTTTTTTTTGTGTTCTTGCAACACCACTTGCCTTTATTTAACACATCATCACATAATATTGCCGTTGCCGTCGCTGCATGCCTACAAATACAAGCATTGTACATCTGTTGTTATTAATAATGTCCGTAAATAGCACACGGTCAGTCGGCCAACTTGCCAAAAGTAATAAGACATTGTGCCAGAAACAGACATCTTGCCTACTCGTGGTAGGCCACCATGCAATATTGATCTACATGAAGCAAGAATCCATACGGGCTGCCAACAATGTGGCTAGCGTGCAGGATACCATGCATGCCAGCAACCCGACCCAGCTTCCCTAAACCATTCACACACATGGTACGGTGGCTGGCTAGCAGCAGCCTGCATGGCTAAATAAGGCATTTATGTGCATCGCGAGTCACACCAAATACCCCGCAGCCTGCGACGTAATGCCTCCGGCGGCCTCTTGCACTCGCTCACTCTTGCCTCCTTCGCGTACGTAGCGCCCATGATATGGCGGGTGCTAGCCTTGCTCGGGTGGTAGAACCCGAGAATTTTGCATCCAAAATTGTGCACGTCACTTAGCTTGTAGTTACCTGTCGGCTGCCCTTTCTTGTTGAGAGTCTGTTATTTCACGATGTGTGTCCAGACAGTCTCGAATACGGCCTGCATCTCGTCGGCCCAGTCATCATCGTGTTCCATAGACCCACACCATCACCGTCGCTAGCCATGGTGCCTGGATGTCAATTGTGCTACGATTAAATGTTAGGTGCCAGATGCGCGCCCTTGTTGGCAGACAACATAACTTCGTCACCTAATTTCCTCGTCCTTCGTCTCCTAGACCCTAGTCCGACACGCAGCAATCTGCAGCAATGCACGTACAGTCGTACATGCACGGCCAGCTTGGCACCTGCATGTCGTTTATTTGTCGCGGAGTTCCAGGTCGCCTAGATACAGTCTAGTTCCGGCTCCACGTGCCGTCCAAAATGATGCCAGAAGCTACTTCGAACGCGGTTCATACGCAAAAAATACGCAAAAAATACGCAATACGCAAAAAATACGCAAAAAATACGCAAAAAATACGCAGTGCGTATTTTTTTTCCCATTTTCATACGGAAATCTTGCGTATGGCGTATAATACGCGCCATACGGCATATTATACGCCATATGGCTGTTCACTGCCTGGAGGAGTGAGCGGATGGAGGATTCGGTTAAGGTGGTGGTGAGGGGCTTTGGGGCCGGGCCAAAGCTCCGAGATGGAGCGTCCAAGGAGGGAAAAGAGAGCGAATTCCTGGAGGTGGGGGCGGCGGAGGCTGGGAAAGTGGTCGAAAGAGGAGACGCGATTCAGGCGAGGATCAAAGAGGCGACCTCGGATGAAGAGCTGCTTGCACAATTCAACAAGCGAGGCGTGTGATCCAAAAAACACGCAACCCAGGATGCGTTCCTCGGTAAACTTGTCCAAGAAGTCGGGCTGGCGGGCTTCGGCTACAAATTCGATCTCGACCCAGCTCGGCTCGGCAGGGCGACTGCGCTTGGGTTCAGGCGACGCTGCTGGCGAGGCGGGCTCAGCAGGGGGCTGGGCGACCACTAGAGCTTGGCTAGTGGCGCCGCTGCCTTCTGGGCCGGTGGGCGAAGCTGCAGCCGGGGCTGCAGACGTATTTTCATTGCTGAGCGCAGCCGCCAGGCTACGTTGCGTCGAGAGGCGTTTGCTCGTCGTATATTGCGTAATAGCTTCGGAGAATTATATCAGCAATCCTTACCCATGCCGGGAACACTTAATGTCCAAAAAGGCTAGCCTTACCCCCAACATGCAACACACAGGGAGGGCGGGTGGGAAAACAAAAGACGCATGTTATACTACAACGGAGGCATGTTATAATTTAATTTAATTTAATTTACGTCAGGCCAGGGCTGATGTAGGCTTTTCCACGCATTTGAAAGTGCTGTCCTCCGGCTTTTTGCCTTCGCACCGTGTGCAGTTCTTGGACGTTTGGAATCATGGCATTGCTAACGTGATGACTGACTAGCTAGACCTTTTCAGTGGTTTTCCATTTGCGGGTATTTCCTCGTATAAATGGTGGGAGAGCGATCGCAGCATGCAATGGTGCTCACCACTAGACACTCCCGGCCAGTTAGGCTCGAAACACACGCCGGCCTGATCAAGCATGCTGTTTCCGGCCCCGCCGTCTAGGTCATCTAGTCGCTCTACACGTAAGCCAGCCATAATTTCAATGCACAAGGCTACACATTTCCATCACCATTCATCTTCATCATCCTGAACGACTCGAACACGCGGACAAGATAACGGCAGATCGCGTTTTTCCGCGTTTTCCGCTGTCAGACCGGCACTGAACGCAAATGATGGTTTTCACCTTTGCGGCGTGCCAAATCAGAAGATAACGGCAGGCTCGAGCTACCTTGGTCCGGATTCTCCCGATTTCTGGCATGCGCTGGTTGTCTCCTTGATAGACCTGTCTTTAAAATCTTTGTACCAGGGTATGCCTTTCAGGGTTTGTACCAGGGTATGCATTTCGATCGGACGAGATTAGACAGCCTAGGATAGCATTCGTAGGGGCATCTTGCTCGCACCAGCCAGGTAGACACCGAGCTTGGTCTGGCCGGCCCCTGCAGCGGCTTGGCCAGCCAGGGCGGCATGTCCTGACCTGGCCTGGCCCCAAGTCGACATACCTAAGAAGGTAGGCAAACATGTCATGACCTACCCACAGCAGTTGCTAGCCGACCTAGTGGTCCCAGCCCCGTTTGAACAGTTGCTAGCCGACCTAGTCGGTGGTCCCAGCCCCGTTTGAACAGTTGCTAGCCGACCTAGTACGTGGTCCCATCCCCGTTTGAACATTGCATTTACTCCCTGTGCAGACACCGCGAGTAAACTGATCATAGCCAAGACTTCGCATGGCTGTACAAGGACTAAGCTAAGACTACATGGCTGGTTGTGTACCGTGCGTTAGCGGTGCACGTGACTAGGTATGTTGGCACGGCTAGGCAAACGTTCTAAGCATGGCTGCCATAGCGGCAGTGACTACCAGTGGATACAAGCTAGGGCTATTAGCTAGTCTAGCCCGCGGGGGGCGTCCACATCTTGTGGTTGATCATCAGGTCCCCGCCCCTCCATGCAGTACACCTTGGGCTTCCGGGGGTCCTGCTTGTGGCGAAGGTACTCCGGCCACAGGTCGCGTCGCTGCTGCTGCTGCTGAGCGGGGGTCAGGTCGTCGTCCAGCGTCCAGGTGAGGTCGTGCAACCGCTTGGTGTTCACTTAGCTGGGACCACTAGGTCGGCCAGCAACTGCTGTGTATAGTTCATGGCAGGCATACCCATCTTTCTAGGAATGTCCTTGGGGCCAGGCCAGGTCAGGATATGCAGCCCTGGCTGGCCAAGCCGCTGGGGGCCGGCCAGACTGGAACTACCTGACTAGTGCGAGTGAGATGTCCTGCAAATTATAACCTTAACATTTGCTATCCTACGTTGCCTAATCTCGTCCGAAATGCGACGCATACCCTGATACAACTTTAGACTCTAAAGACCTATGTGTGGAAAACCCTACATTCATGACCTGTCGAAGCATCTTGATATAACCGTGCCGTCCAGCCGGATGGCCAGCGTGTCCGTGAGCGTCCATGCCTCGGCGCCATAGGCCGGTGAGCACACTGCACCGTGAGGACCAGGACCTTGAAGAGCACTCGCTTGAGGTCCTCGCCCACCAGGTCCTTCGAGTGCCAGTAGGGGTTAGGCAAACGAAGCCTGACCTAGGCCAGGCCGATGCGGATTCAGTCCACATCGTCGGCGGTGTCGGGGAGCATGCTCCCCAACAGTTCGAAGCGATCACAGAACGGGACCTCCGTCCCGTCTAGCATTATTGCAGCCGTGGCTTTGGCGGGCAACTGGTAGCCCCAATCACCATCGCCTCAGTTTTGACACTAATCTCCAACCCCACCGCCCGCGCCTCCAAGAGCAGACAGTCCAGCCAGGTCTGAATGTGCTCAGGGCGGCCCGTCGGATGAGGGTGGTATCATCCCCACAATAATAATAATAATTATAATAATAATAATGATAATAATAATAATAAATAATAATAATAATAATAATAATAATAATAATAATAATAATAATAATAAGCACGTGACTGAGTCACGTGGGTGCCAATGCAGAGTAAAGGAACCTTCAACCCTATATACACAGCGAGAAGGAGGGAGGGCGCCCTAGCTTCTCTCACTGCCGCAAGTGGGCAGGCCACAGAGCTCTCTCTCCACAGCATGGTGCTGGGGCGCAACACTGTGGGTGGAATACAACCAGTGCAATACCATACGTAGGCTGACGCATAGCTAATGCTACGCGGGGTGCTACGCGGCAACGAAATTGGCAGACGGCAGTTAGGTTAAATAGTGCCGGAACCTTTTGCCCGCTGAGGCAAATCGGTCCGGAACACTATTTTGCCCGGAATAACCACTTCCGAGCACCCAAGTCAATTCGGCCGAATTAACTTGGGTGCTCGGAAGTGGTTATTCCGGGCAAAATAGTGTTCCGGACCGATTTGCCTCAGCGGGCAAAAGGTTCCGGCACTATTTAACCTAACTAAAACCTGGCCTCGTGGAGGGTGGGTTGAATATGAGACATCCGCCTAGGCCGCTGAGCACGCAAATGTAAATGCGCCGGAGCTGCCCGGATTCGAACCCCTGACCTCCAAGGTGCACAGGTTTTAGTTAGGTTAAATAGTGCCGGAACCTTTTGCCCGCTGAGGCAAATCGGTCCGGAACACTATTTTGCCCGGAATAACCACTTCCGAGCTCCCAAGTTAATTCTTAACCTAACTACGGCGGTATGGCTGACGGCGGAGCTCAGATCTTTTGCGTCTGAGCCCCAAATTCGGTCAGACCACTTGCATTCGATGCGCTTTTTTGAGACGCACATGCCAGTATAATCGGTTACGGCTGAAACGCAGTATTGCCAAAGTTACACACGTGACAAGCAGCTTAATGACGACCCCAAAAGCAAAACGGGGTTTGGAAAAGGAGCTTTCCGGCTCCCAGCCCAACCCACTCGCCATCGTCCTTGCCCAGCCGCCTGGGCTCGCAACATTGCCAGCAAACCCAGCGCTCAGCGCCTCGCCCGAGCCCAAGAAACCCTGCCACGAATTACACAAATGGCGCAGGTACCTACCTGATTACGACCGCTTTTCTTTTCAGCACTGGCTAGAGCTGTCCACAGAAGAATGCGCCGAAATAGTGTGTTTCTTGGCACAGGAACGCAAGCTCCATGGGGCCACAGGGCCCATCCCCGACGAGAACCTGGAGAGGTTCTTTATACCAGGGGAGAGCTCAACCACCGCCTCGCCATCCTGTGCAGCTTCTACCAGCTACCTATGGCCAAAATCGACGCCACTTGAGATCCGCGCCCCAGGCCAGCATGCGCGGCCGACAGCCACATCGGCTTCCTCCCTCTGCAAGGATGACATCCGAGCAGTGCTGGAGGAGCACGTGACCTGGCCGTTGGCCGATCGAGAAGCTGACCTCGCTGAACACGACGCTCAACACGGTGGAGGCCCGGGTCTCCAATGTGGAAACCAAGGTCGTCCACAAGCTCCAGCCCCAGTTCACGACGCAGCACACCGCGGCGCAGGCATCTGAGACGCACACTGCACTTGTCTCTCGCCTTAGCCAGGTGGAGGGCAAGTGCGGCGTGCTCATGAAGAAGCTTGAAGCCATCACCGCCCACACCGAGGCCCTTGCCTCACGAGTCCCAAAGATAGCGGAGCAGACGGCCTCCATCGCATCCCAGCCAACCCGGCTGGATGCTGGTGACCTCCCGCCCCTCTCCTATGCGGACCTGCTGCGGTTAGCAACCGCCTCCTGTCCCACCGACGCCATCGCTACGAAGCTCCAGGAGCTTGAAGACCTTCGCCAGGCTCAACAGCTGGAGGCCACCGACCGCGCCCGCCGCGACTGCCGGGTGGTGCTGCGTCGCTTCCCCCAGAAGCCAGGTGAGACGTCAACCTCCCTTGCCGACGAGCTTAAGGACCAGCTCCTTACCCTCATGGGCCTGGTAGGTGAGGTAAAACTGCGTGGGTGCCACCGCCTTCCCCACTTACGGGACAAGGCGGCTCCCCCACCAGTCCTGCTCACCTTCCCCTCCCGTGAGGACAAGCAGCGGTTCCTCTCTCGTCGCAAGCGGTTGCACGACCTCACCTGGACGCTGGACGACGACCTGACCCCCGCTCGGCAGCAGCAGCGACGCATGACCTGTGGCCTGAATACCTCCGCCACAAGCAGGACCCCCAGAAGCCCAAGGTGTACTGGAGGGGCGGGGACCTGATGATCAACCACAAGATGTGGACGCCCCCAGCGGGCTAGAATAGCATGTAGCCCTAGCTTGACTTCATTGGTAGTCACTGCCGCCATGGCAGCCATGCTTAGAATGTTTGCCTAGTTGTGCCACCTTACCTAGTCACATGCACCGCTAACGCACGGTACACAACCAGGCTCCTTAGCTTAGTCCTTGTACAGCCATGCTACGTCCTGGCTTCGATGAGATTACTTGCCCACGCTCCTTGTTATGATATGCTCACATGGGTCTTATTGCACCCACAGACTGCCGGATCGTTAGCGTGTCTGTTTAGCTAGCGTGCCCGAATGCAGCTGTGGCATGCCTTTGGCATGAAGGAGACTGGGGGTCTCTGCCCTTTCTCCTGCTGTGCACACACAGGGATTAAAAGCACTTCGGTGCTCCGTGACTCCCCAACGGGAGCACGTGTCTAATTAATTAATTAAGTAATAGCTAATGCTACAAAGGTGAGGTGGCCTCAAGACGTCGGTTAAGGCGCAAGCTGATGGCCACAAGGTGCCAGAGCTAATTGAAGGTGCCACAGCTATAACGCTGGGCGCTAACATCATTTCAAGTGCTGTAATGCCTAAGCTATATCCCATAATCGATTGCCACCATCTAGACAACTAGCTTGAGTGATCTATCCCGGGGGAGCCCGGGGGGGCTTCCACAGTTTCTTGTTAACATA
>RPFO01000667.1:875720-940720 GCA_009746045.1 Mesostigma viride | reverse complement strand
TCAACCCAAATTAAGGCGTGAACCCAACTTAAAGTGTGAATGACTCTACTTAATTCTACTAATTTAAAGTAAAGATACTTAAACATACTATTCTGAACTACTTTGAACTTAGAATGCCGAAATCCTATTCGACCCAGCTTGGCGTGAACAAAACTTAAGCCAACCCAACTTAAGGCGTGAACGACTGTACTACTTTCTAATTTTCTGTACACCCTCTGTTCATTATCTCTTTTTCGTCTAAATTTATCCTGTTATTTCGCCACCACCCCACCCCACCCCTAGGTGGAGTCCAAGCTGGCCCGCATCGTCACGGCCGCCCGCCTGCGCCCCAGCTGCCAAGTGCTCGACGCCGGCTGCGGGAGCGGCCCCCTCATCCCCCACCTGCTGGCGGCTGGTGTTTCGGAGACCAGCATCGTGGCGGTGGACTTATCCCCCGTCATGCTGTCGTTGGTCAAGGAGCAGTTTGACGACGTAACCTGCTGGCTGGGGGACGTCACGCGCATGCCCGACGGCTTTGCACGGTGGGTGGACATTGGTTTTGGATTTGTTTGTGCTCACTTAATGTTGATCAACTTTGGTGGGTGGACAGTAATCACGTACTCGCTCTTTTCTTCTCTTTTTGATGGTGTGCAACGGCCATGACGCGGACTTGACCTTCCTTCCTCTTTCTTCTGGGTTCTTTTTTCACTCGCTTATTTCACTTTCTCACTCTTTTCTTCTCTTTTTTATGGTGTGCAGCGGGCACGACACGGACCGCCTGTTCGAGGAGGGCGGCGCCGGCGGCGACGTGTGCGTGTGGCCATGCTTTGACGCGGTCTTCTTCAACGCCATGTTCGGCAACCTGTTCGACCAAGTGGACGCGCTGCGCAGCGTGGCGCGCCAGTGCGCCGTGGGTACGTTGTTGTTGCTGTCTTCACTCCGCTGTGCCAATCTATCTGTGCCTTTTTTTGGTTTTCCCTTATGAACCTCTGCCTGCCAAGCGGCCGCATATCTCACATCCTGCCCCGCATATCTCACATCCTGCCCTGCATATCTCATAGTCCGTCCGGAGCGCAGTCGTGATCAGCCCCTCCCCGTATTGATGCCAACATTTTCCTAAACCAACCCCCTTTTAAAACATTTTAAAACATTTTAAAACATTTTAATACATTCTTCTAATCCAACCCCCTTTTGAATAGGGTTCGCCTCGCGACGCCGTATGCTATCCCCCGCCGCCCTTTTCTTCTCCTTGCCTCTTGAAGAGTCTTTGCATGCTTGTTCAACGCCGCAGGCGCTTGGCTGTGTACCAGCCGCTCGCCGTATGGACACTTCATCGCCAGCTGCCAGTTCCTGCTCCTTGTCCTTTGCATGCCCAACAATTGTCGCCGGCTCGTCCGATCTTTTGCAGGCGCTCGGCTGGGGATATGCCACCCAACCATTCCCCCCTGCTCCACAAGCCGTTATTGAACCACCCCCTGGCGATCCGCCACGCCATACTGCTCAACCCAACAGGATAAAAGATCATATCCGTAAAATTGCAAACAATGCGCACATGCGGTGGTCTCTGGCCTATCTTCCCTTCTCCCCACTGCTGTGCTTATCACCCCCCTCTTAATCTCGCAGTCACGCGCATCGTCGTCCGCCACCCAATCATAGCTTATAACCTAACGGGCAAAGACGCCGCGTTTGGTTGCGTACCCTGCCCTCCCCTCGCATCTCGCAGGCGCCCGCGTCGTGATCAGCCACCCCCTTGGCCGCGCGTTTGTGCGTGACCTCCACCGCGCCAACCCGTCGCTCGTCCCACACGAGCTGCCCGACGAGCGCCAGCTGGCGGACATGGTGCAGGGGTTGCCCCTGCGCCTGGACAGCGTGGTGGACGAGCCGGACTTTTACGTGGCCGTGCTGGAGGTAGAGTTTGCTGTAATGATAATCATGTTGTGTACGCCCCCCCCTTTGAGGTTTAAGATTCTCAGGTTTAAGATCTTGAGACCCTGGATTTTGGAATTTCTGGTTTATCACAGGGCTGGTTTTGGGCAAAAGATCTTAAAGAAGGCACGAAAGGCTGCTAAGTAGCGGTCAGTGGCACTCGAGGGAGGTGGTATGTCCCTACCTGATGTTTAAGATTGTTAGCCCTGGATTTGATTTCAGATTTAAGATCGCAGCCCTGGGTTGGCCAGACCCCATTCGTAAACCTGAAAGGGGGGGATGTACTTAGTTATTAAGAATGGCACCACCTGTTACTAGGAGAACAGCATGGCGGATGAGCCGGACTCATCCGTGGCCGTGCTGGGAGGTTTGATACCAGTGACTATTAGGCTTGTAAGTTGCTATGGCGATGTTTGCCCAAGGGTTGTACCTGCTGGCGGACAGCGTGGTAAATGAGCCTGGCGTGGTGAATGAGCCTGGCGTGGTAAATGAGCCCGGCGTGGTAAACGAGCCCAGCTTCTACGTGGCCATCTTGGAGGCATGGCATGCGTGTTACAAGCCACGTGGGCATGGCATTACTATACTATAGTGACCAATAAATGGATCAGACAAGCCACGCAGGCACAAGATCTGGACCATGATGCATCTTGACCTTGTATGGGGGCCATGTTCGCTCCAGCCCGTATGCAGTACTAAGGCCCGGTCTACAGGCAAGGTTTACCCCCTCTTCCCGTGCAGACCGGGCCTAAGTACCATGAAAGCCGGATGTGCTTGCAGATGTCAGTTGGCAGCCAGCGCAGGCCTGAGATCTGGATGATCCGGACCGTGGATTCTGGAGCCCCATATGCACGGCCGCATGTGCAAGGGATCGGGTTTAGGGCTAAACGCATGCACACCCAGCATGGACGCATGAGATAGGGGAGTGCGAAGTACCGGAACGCCGGAGAGTGTACCTGTTGGCGGTTGCGTGGTGGAAGAGCCCGACTTTTATGTGGCCGTGTTGGAGGCATGATGCAAGGAATGAGCGAGCTTGCGTGGATGGCACCCGCATGCCCCCCGCCCTCCCAATGCATGCGGGGTGAGCGTGGGTGCTTGGGTTGGACTGTTTCGTGGCCTTGTTGGAGGTGTGCGTGTGAAGCCACCACGGGGAAGGGGGGGGGGGGGGGGGGGGGGGGGGAAGCTCGTTGTAGAAGACGTTTGACATAGCCTGTTGGAGGCAAGATCTGATCTGCTGCAGTTTGTTGCGTGCTGGATCGCACGGTGCTTGGTTGCATACGCCAGCACTCGACTGTGCTGTACTTGAGTTGTCCTGATCCCGCTCGCCGCTCCATGCCTGGTTCCTTGTGCGGGTGCTTTTGGTGGGTGGTTGCGCATTACTAACATTGAATTGTTTTGGGGTTTTTCTTCCAGCGTGTGGAAGGCTCGGCAGTGCAGAGCCAACGGGCCAAGCGGCGCGCGTCAACAGGCAAGTCCCGAACAGAGGAGGGGGGAGCTACGGCCGGGTCCGCGCCGCAGGATGATGCCGACACGCTCACTGGTGAGCCAAGGGGTGAGCAAAAGGGCGCGAGTGTTTACGGGGGAGCAATAGGGCCCCGAGCGGGTACAGGGGAGCACAGGGGAGCAACACTCCGACGTTGGAGCAAAAATGTGGATTGTGCACTCCCTTCCCCTTCCCCTTCCTCTTCCCCTTCCTCTTCCTCGTTCTGCTGTACTCTACGGTGGCCCTTCCGCTTCCTCATACTGCTAAACCCATCCACAGCCACACTGCCACGCAGCCACACAGCCACGCAGCCACGCAGCCACACATACACACAGACACGCAGCCACATTGCTACAAAGGCACACACACTCGGGCACACAGCCATGTGTTGGCGTATGCATGGACACACTGACTGACCGACGAATGCACCAGCAAACGAAACAACCGCATCCAGCAACGTCGCGTTCCCCGTTGGAATGGGCTTGCCTCCCTGTTTGTATATCCATCCTCCTCCCATGCCCACGACGCTACGGGCCCGGACACCCATCTCTAATCTTCATCCCCCGCCTTCTTCACATGACTTTAGGCCTTGAATGCTGCCACCTTCACCCATATCTTCCACTTTTCACTAACCCGCCTGCACCATCCTTTACTATCCTTTTAGTAACCCGCCTGCACCATCATTTACTATCCTTTTAGTAACCCGCCTGCACCATCATTTACTATCCTTTTAGTAACCCGCCTGCACCATCATTTACTATCCTTTTAGTAACCCGCCTGCACCATCATTTACTATCCTTTTAGTAACCCGCCTGCACCATCATTTACTATCCTTAGTAACCCGCCTGCACCATCCTTTACTATCCTTTTAGTAACCCGCCCGCACCATCATTTACTATCCTTTTAGTAACCCGCCTGCACCATCATTTACTATCCTTTTAGTAACCCGCCCGCACCATCCTTTACTATCCTTTAGTAACCCGCCCGCACCATCATTTACTATCCTTTTAGTAACCCGCCTGCACCATCATTTACTATCCTTTTAGTCACCCGCCCGCACCATCATTTACTATCCTTAGTAACCCGCCTGCACCATCCTTTACTATCCTTTTAGTAACCCGCCTGCACCATCCTTTACTATCCTTTAGTAACCCGCCCGCACCATCATTTACTATCCTTTTAGTAACCCGCCCGCACCATCATTTACTATCCTTTTAGTAACCCGCCTGCACCATCATTTACTATCCTTTTAGTAACCCGCCTGCACCATCATTTACTATCCTTTTAGTCACCTGCCCGCACCATCCTTTACTATCCTTTAGTAACCCGCCTGCACCATCATTTACTATCCTTTTAGTAACCCGCCTGCACCATCATTTACTATCCTTAGTAACCCGCCTGCACCATCCTTTACTATCCTTTTAGTCACCCGCCTGCACCATCCTTTACTATCCTTTTAGTCACCCGCCCGCACCATCCTTTACTATCCTTTAGTAACCCGCCTGCACCATCATTTACTATCCTTTAGTAACCCGCCTGCACCATCATTTACTATCCTTTTAGTAACCCGCCTGCACCATCATTTACTATCCTTTAGTAACCCGCCTGCACCATCATTTACTATCCTTTTCTCTTGCCTACCTCCCACTTTGCTTGCTCCCACACAACCATGGTGTCGGCTGACTGACCGACCGACCGACCGACCGACCCGCAGCATGCCGCCCTGGGGGCTCTGTCAAGGATTGCGCGCAGGAGATCTACGAACGGCTGGTTGGCTCCGTGGCCGGTGAGCCGACAAACTCGTCCGTTGAATTGGTGCTGCGGCGTACTTTTATTATGGGCAAAGAGAATAGGCTATCTTTGACCAGCTGGTAGGCTCCACTATCCGGCGAGCTGACGTACTCATCCATTACATGGGTGCTGCGGCGTAGTTTTATTTCGGGCAAAGAGAAAAGCCTATCTTTGACCAGCTGGTAGGCTCCACTATCCAGTGAGTCTGTATATACTTTCCGTGGAAGATGCATGAAGGCAGATAGATTAATATATTGCTAGATATGAGGGCTGAGACAAGAGTAGATGTGCGATTAGCTGGTTGGCGTTGTGGCCTCTAAAATGATGCAGTTCAGCTCTTCATACTTTTTTGTTAGAAATAACCTTTTATCCCTTTTGTGGCCTCTTCCGAATCGGCACTCTGGTCGGCATGCTTGGATGCTGCAATGCGATCAGAGACAGGGGCGGAGAGGAAAGGGACGTTCTTATTCTTAGTAAATAGAGGTATTATTAGGTTAATAGTAAAAGTTGTTATTACGTAATTTCTAGTAATGTTGTTATTACGTCAATAATAGGAATCATGATTACGAGCGTGGTTTGTCAAACTCGGCCACCATACATGTCTCACACTCACTTGTCCATCCCGTGACTTGACCATACTTCTGGCCTGCGCTGGTTGTCTCCTTGATACTTGTCTCTCTGCAGGAATTCCACACTTGGCCCTTCCTCATGAAGGTAGCATATTTTCGTAGGAAGTCCTTTTTTTTCCATTTTCTTTTTTTCCCCCTTCATGTTCTCCTGTCTCCCCCCTGGATGTCTGCCAACGTTTTCACAATCCAACCCCCTAGTCATCCATCCAACCATGTGGACCCCCCTTGTCGGGAGGCCCCTGCTTGTACACCCTGCCTCCCTCACCATGTACTTGCATCTGTAGCCCCCCCCCCCTCCCCCAATCCCTGTGCCATGCACGACCTCGCCAACACATGAGCTTTCCGCTTCTACACCCACCCTCCCTCACAGGTATTTGCATTTTTGGCCATGCTTCGCCCCCCACTTCCTGCGCCACACCCATGACCTGACCTTCCCACCATGATTCCTGCCCCGTGTGGACCACCCTTGTCGGCAGCCCCCCGCTTCTACACCCACCCCGTGTACATGGAAGGGCCGGTCGTCTCGGGGTACCAGCGCGGCAGTAAAGAGATGGGCATCCCCACAGGTACGTCCTTACACTGGCATCCCCACAGGTACGGCCTCACACTGGCATCCCCACAAGCATGTTACCGCTGTGTTAACGAGTTTGCACCCTTGCAGGTGCGCCCCTGCCGCAGCAGCTATTGGCAGTAATGGCCAACTCATCTCCTACCGGGACAAGAGATTCCTCACGAGAAAGCGATGCTGCAGATGGCTCACCACGCAGCCAACGTGTTACGAAACCCCCGTGCCTCTCACCCACCCATCGTGCCCATGGCCATGCAGCTAACCTGCCGCCCGACCGGCTAACGGACGCCCTGCGCGGCCTGGACAAGGGCGTCTACTACGGCTTTGCGCAGCTGCAGCCGCAGGAGGGGGTGCCGGCGGGCCGAGGCGACCTCGACGTGCATGAGATGGTGCTCAACATCGGTGACCGGCCCACGTTTGCGGGGCAGGGCATTTCTGTGGTGGGTTGATCATTCGTGATGTTTACATTGTATTATACCAGTATAGTAGTAGTATGTTATGATACTACTATTTACATGAACCTTTCTATCTATATATGCATAGATGTAAATATTAGGTTATCATCTCACGTTTGCGGGGCAGGGCATTTCGGTGGTGGGTGGGCGGTGTTTCAAGTATTCGGTGACAGGCGTGTCGACTATCGGCGGTTGTCGGCGGTGGCTTTACATTGTGCGGGGCAAGGCATAATGGTGTTTGATGGATAGGACATTGCCCACGCTGGGTGGGCAATGTGTGGGAGAGGTAGGTGGTTCTGTCCCACGTAGTGTGTAGCGGCTTTGTCCTACGCCAGGTCTCTGCTGTCAGTGGCCTGAGCCCTGAGGTGAAGTCGTAACAAGGTCACGCTAAGGGAGAGTATGGGCTTTTCCTGTGTATAAGCGTCGCTTGGCTTGTTCCTTTCTACAGGCTATCCTTGTGCCTTTGTCACTTCCTACCCCACCCCCCCTGTCTCCCCCCCTCTAATGCCCTTTGTGCGGGCTATCCTTTTCCTTTGTCACTTCCCACCCCACCCCCGTCCCCCTCCCTCTAATGCCTCTTGTGCAGGCTATCCTTGTACCTTTGTCACTTCCCACCCCACCCACCCCTTGCTCCCTCTAATGCCCTTTGTGCGGGCTATCCTTGTGCCTTTGTCACTTCCCCCCCCCCCCTTGCTCCCTCTTATGCCTCTTGTGCAGGCTATCCTTGTACCTTTGTCACTTCCCACCCCACCCACCCCTTGCTCCCTCTAATGCCCTTTGTGCGGGCTATCCTTGTACCTTTGTCACTTCCCGCCCCCCCCTTGCTCCCTCTAATGCCCTTTGTGCGGGCTATCCTTGTGCCTTTGTCACTTCCCACCCCCCCCTTGCTCCCTCTAATGCCCTTTGTGCGGGCTGTCCTTGTGCCTTTGTCACTTCCCGCCCCACCCCCGTCCCCCTCCCTCTTATGCCCTTTGTGCAGGCTATCCTTGTGCCTTTGTCACTTCCCGCCCCCCCCTTGCTCCCTCTTATGCCCTTTGTGCAGGCTATCCTTGTGCCTTTGTCACTTCCCGCCCCACCCCCGTCCCCCTCCCTCTAATGCCCTTTGTGCAGGCTATCCTTGTGCCTTTGTCACTTCCCGCCCCCCCTTGCTCCCTCGAATGCCCTTTGTGCGGGCTATCCTTGTGCCTTTGTCACTTCCCACCCCCCCCTTGCTCCCTCTAATGCCCTTTGTGCGGGCTATCCTTGTGCCTTTGTCACTTCCCACCCCCCCCTTGCTCCCTCTAATGCCCTTTGTGCGGGCTATCCTTGTGCCTTTGTCACTTCTCGCCCCACCCCCGTTTCGCTCCCTTTAATGCAAGCATATAATCGGATCAATCTATTAGGTCGACTCGAGGTGACAATATCACCCGCCTCTCAAATGATCTGTGATACCCCCTAACGCACACACAATAAACACCAACAACTTCTACAATTACTACTACTACGACGACTACGACTACTACTACTACTGCTGCTGCTGCTGCTACTACTACTACTACTACTACTACTACTACTACTACTACTACTACTACTACTACTACTACTACTACTACTACTACTACTACTACTACTACCTCTACTACTACTACTGCTACTACTACTACTACAACAGCAGCAGCAGCAGCAGCAGCAGCAGCAGCAGCAGCAGCAGCAGCAGCCACCGCCGCCACCGCCACCGCCGCCACCACCACCACAACCACGACGACGACACTGGCGCCGCCGCCACCAACACCAACACCATCGCCACCACCACTACCACCATCACCGCCATCGTGCACGAAGTGCTCCCCCCCCAGGCTCGCACCATCCTGATCACCACCTCGGGAGGCGCACATCCTGCGCAAGTACTCGAACAACACACGCATCATATATATGTGTGTGTGTGCACGCGTACGTCACCATGGATACCAACACCCCCGCAAACGCCCTCACAAATGCCTTCACCAGCACCACACCACACGCGTCATCACCAACCATCACCCCCTCCAACACCCTCACTAACATGTGTGACCTGTCCCACCCGCCCCCGCAGGAGGCGCACATCCTGCACAAGTACGCCAACGACTTTTACGGGCGGCATCTCAAGGTCATGCTGCTCGGCTTTGTACGCCCTGAGCGCCGCTTCTCCTCCCCAAGTAAGTGCCAAGATTGGAATAGATATGGCTATAATATTATTATATATTATAATATACGGCGGATTCTCCCGATTTCTGGCCTGCGCTGGTTGTCTCCTTGATACTACAATACACGAGTCCCCTATGTTTCCTGCTTGCCTCGACGCTGTACAAAGTCCCCTAGGCACTAGGCAAGCCTCTTGTCCCCAAGCCAACGATAAAGTAGTACCAGTGAGATTATAATGATATAGTCATGCTCCCAGGCAAAACCTCCCAGGTAGCTTAGCTTCCCTCACTACCCAGCGCTGCTTGCCCTGTTCACCAACCTTGCTTCCCCAGCGCCGCTTACCCCTGGCCCTGCCTGAAGGGAGGAAAGCACACAGAGAGGGGAATGCACACTGCTTTCTCGAGGCAGAGTTTGTCTGCTTTGCACCGTCTGTCTAGGTTCTTTCAGCCCAGTCTTTACCCAGACTGATCTACCAAAAGCCAGGGCTACCCCAAGTTGGGGTGTAACGACAGTCCGTGAGGTCGATCCCCGGGGTGCGGGGCCTTCTCTCGTTAAAATGAAAGCCATCGTTGCAGGCATAGATTTTCTGGAGTCGAGGCGTGGGTTCTCTTATTGCTGTTCTCAGGACACTAGGTGTTGGGTGTATCAGGGCACACTTAAATGAATGAGACCACCAATAAGATGTTGC
The DNA here is from genome assembly GCA_009746045.1 of Mesostigma viride. Lineage (NCBI taxonomy): Eukaryota > Viridiplantae > Streptophyta > Mesostigmatophyceae > Mesostigmatales > Mesostigmataceae > Mesostigma > Mesostigma viride. The sequence continues at coordinate 931,044 of RPFO01000667.1, read as the reverse complement.
AAGCACACTGGTAGGCATTGCTTTATTGCGTGGCGAAGTCTTACAGCGACAACCCGAGTATTTCCTATTTTCCAAACCCAAGGGGTGTCCGTTAACAGTCGTAGCCATGTGCCGGTCGCATGCCTGAAGCAATCACCGGTGCCCCTTGATGCTTGATCGTAGGTCTGTTCTGGACTAGTACCTGACCACCATGGGTGCTGCCTCACCGCTGCATGCTTCGGGTCTGTACTGTTACAAGTCTCATAGACCGGTGCTAGTATCCTCTTGTCCCTTAACGTGGCTCGCAATGACGTGCTTGCTTTTTTACAACTCACGTACGGAAGTATTTTATCCAATAATCACTCACTTATCCTCTTGTTCACTTGGTGATTTTCTGGTCGACTTGTCTCTCGGCGTGTCTATATCTCTCCCCACATGGGTCCCCACACTTATGGCCAAACGTGTGCCGCAGCGGACCTGATTGCGCAAATCCACGCGGACATCGAGGTGTCCAAGGCCCAACTGTCAACGCCCGAGTGTGCTGTCTGGAAGGACAGCACGTACTTCTCACGTTCATCATAAAAAGATTATATTCGAGACGTTTACATTGGACATCCTGGCTTGAGTGGAGGTGGAGGCAGAGGCAGGCAGTCACAAGCAGACGAGTGCTATATAACAGTAACTTCCTGTTGATTTTGTAATCAGCTGGCCGTTTTTAAGGCCGTTCCAGCTGATTTTGCACAGCTCATCTTATCAAGGTGGTCACCATTCCGTTTATTTTTTCTCGCCGGCTGGGCCATTTGCATGCACATGTCGGGCATTTTCAGTAGTGCATATCAATAGCATATGTGCGCAAGCCTGCGAATGTATGCGAGTGCGCTCATCTCGCTGTCATCTCGGCATTGCACTGTAAGTAAGTACTTGCATGTCATGTGCATAGGCATGCCACGGAGTACTATGCTAATCTCATTACAAAAATAATTACACAAAAGTTCAGACAAACATACCAATATCGTCTGCATCATTAAATTAAATTAAATTGGAACATATCTCCGTTGGGAGTACATGTAGCACATATCCCTGAGAAGGGGCATATGGTGCTGAACCCTGTGATGCCAGATCTCCTTTGCGGCCGTTCCGAGCTTGGCACTGGATTCGTTGTCCACATCGTCGCGTCGCTGCCGCAACACGATGTTTTCTGGCATCCGCGGGCTTTTGGTTCCCGCCGCACATTTGAAAGTGCTGTCCTCCGGCTTTTTGCCTTTGCACCGTGTGCAGTTCTTGGACGTTTGGAATCATGGCATGGCTAACGTGATGACTGACTAGCTAGACCTTTTCAGTGGTTTTCCATTTGCGGGTATTTCCTCGTAAATGGTGGGAGAGCGATCGCAGCAATGGTGCTCACCACTAGACACTCCCGGCCAGTTAGGCTAGAAACACACGCCCTGATCAAGCATGCTGTTTCCGGCCCCACCGTCTAGGTCATCTAGTCGCTCCACACGTAAGCCAGCCATAATTTCAATGCACAAGGATACACATTTCCATCACCATTCATCTTCATCATCCTGAACGACTCGAAAACGCGGAAAAGATAACGGCAGGCTCGAGCTACCATGGTCCGGATTCTCCCGATTTCTGGCCTGCGCTGGTTGTCTCTTTGATATGGCTTTCAATACATTCTGGGCTACTTCCTCCAAGGGTAGGGTGTAAACTACACCAGCTCTGGGTGCACAAAGTGCACCTGCACACCACTATGTATTCCAGCAGCTAAGGTGCGGACATAGGGTGGATGATCAGAATAGGGTGGAAGATGATCATGGCTAAACAATTTAAAAAGGCTAGGGCATGGCGTCTCAGCAGAGAGTAGCTCTCTGCATAGGCAAAGCTTGTTTTAATTAATTAATTAATTAATTATTAGAGGAAGGGGAGGCCATCTTGAGGAGGGGTGCCCCACTCAGTGTTGGGTACCCCGGGTCCTCCGGCACTTCCCGGGGACTGTCGACGACGGGAAAACATGCAGCGCCAGCCAAATTGCGGAACTCCTTCCTCGGCAATTTGGGGGACGACGACTGCAAATCAGGACCAGTTGAGCAACACAATACAGCCCAATATCAATATGGCTTGCGCTCGGCCCGCCGGCCCGGCGCGTAGGTTCAGCAGGCTCCATGCCAAGCTCTTCATGCTGCAGTGGCTGGCCGGGCTAGCGCTAGCTGGCAATTACATGACCGGACCCTGACCGGACATAATTAGTTTAATTTGCGAAGTGCACCAGCTACCACAAGAGCTACTGACCACCGGCCAGACTCCACAAGATCTTGTCGCTCCTCCCGTCCATACTGGACGATGACCGACATCTGTCTAGTAAAACTCGGAAGTCCTTCTGGCCAGCGACTTGGACGACGACTGTAACTCGGAACTCCTTCCTTTCCTCCAGTGGACGACGGAACCCATTTTGGGCGGACCAACAGGCACCTTCCCGTCCAAAAGTGGGACAGGTCACCATGGATGGCCATACGCGCTGGTTGTCTCTTTGATACGCGGTCACACGCGGAGCCCCCACAGACTTAGGGGTGGTCTCCTTCATCACTACTTGCCATCTATCCTTGCGTTACACCATGGCAGCTAGGAATAGTACGTTGTCTGATGCGCATTGAGTATGGGATCGGCGGAGCACAGGATTCATCGTGTAATAGTCGAATCAAGTAATGTGCGTCTTTGCAACTTGCCCGTTGAAACTCTACGGCGGAGCCCATTTTCGGAAGAACCTCACCCTTCTGCTTGCAAACAATTAGGGACAGATTCGATGAATGGATGGATGTATCCAGATGCCTACGGCGCCGAGACGTGGACACTGATGCAGGAGCTGGAGCAACGACTCGACGGCGCCGTCACCAAGATGCTGCGCAAGGCCCTTAACATCCCCTTTGGTTTGCACATTAGTAATGAGGATTTGTACGCTGATTTGCCCTATGTTTCCCACATTATTAGGCACAGGCGCCTGGGCCTAGCCGGGCACCTGGCCCGCACAGATCAGGTAGATACATCAGATAGACTACCTGGCACCAAGCCCGCCCAGCCTGGGCGATATGTCCTCACCTGGCGTGCCCCCGGCCGCGCGCGGCAGGGCCGCCACCCGTGGACTTTTCGTGATAGACTCGGCATGGACATGTGCTACACTAGACGTGACGGGCTCACCCCCGGGCAGCCTCCTGGTTTGTCTGTAATATGGAGGCAGATGGTGCGCAAGGATAGATGGCAAGTAGTGATGAAGGAGACCACCCCCAAGCCTGTGGGGGCTCCACGTGTGACCAAGTATGGCATTCATAGCGATTCGGGCCGCGGTGCCCACACCCCTGTAACTAGGACCTAGATAGCTTATTAATTAATTAATTAATTAAACTCGTGCTCCCGTTGGGGAGTCACGGAGCACCGAAGTGCTTTTAATCCCTGTGTGTGCACTACAGGAGAAAGGGCAGAGACCCCCAGTCTCCTTCATGCCAAAGGCATGCCACAGCTGCAATCGGGCGCGGCTAGCTAAAAGGACAGGCTAACGATCCGGCAAACTGTGGGTGCAATAAGACCCATGTGAGCATATCATAGCAAGGAGCGTGGGCAAGTAATCTGAACATAGCCAGGGCGTAGCATGGCTGTACTAGGACTAGGCTATGGCTGGTTGTGTACCGTGCGTTGGCGGCACGTGACTAGGTGTGTTGGCACAGCTAGGCAACATTCTAGGCATGGCTGCCTTAGCGGCAGTGACGCCAATGCCATTTCGCTAACCGGGTTACAAGCTAGGGCTATTGCTATTCGAGCCCGCTGGGGGCGTCCACATCTTGTGGTTGATCATCAGGTCCCCGCCCCTCCAGTACACCTTGGGCTTCTGGGGGTCCTGCTTATGGCGGAGGTATTCCGGCCACAGGTCGCGTCGCTGCTGTTGCTGAGCGGGGGTGAGGTCGTCATCCAGCGTCCAGGTGAGGTCGTGCAACCGCTTGCGACGAGAGAGGAACCGCTGCTTATCCTCAGGGGAGGAGAAGGTGAGTAGGACTGGTGGGGGAGCCGCCTTGTCCCGTGAGTGGGGAAGGCGGTGGCACCCACGCAGTTCTACCTCACCTACCAGGCCCATGAGGGTAAGAAGCTGGTTCTTGAGCTCGTCAGCAAGAGAGGTTGACGTCTCACCTGGCTTCTGGGGGAAGCGACGTAGCACCACTCGGCACTCGCGGCGAGCGCGGTCGGTGACCTCCCGTTGCTGGGCCTGGCGGTGGTCCTCCAGCTCCTGGAGCTTTGTGGCGATGGCGTCGGTGGTGGAGGCGGTCGCTGACCGCAGCAGGTCCGCGTAGGAGAGCGGCGGGAGGTCGCCAGCATCCTGCCGGGGTGGCTGGGATGCAATGGTGGCCGTCTGCTCCGCTATCTTGGGGGCCTGTGTGGCCAGGGCCTCGGTGTGGGCGGTGATGGCCTCAAGATAGCTTATACCATCCATTCCATCCCATGTTCCCCTCCCACTGAGGACTTATGCTCACGTGACGCAGTCACGTGTCTATTAATTAATTAATTAATCCAGATGGATGTATGGATGGATTGCATGACGGACTGTATCCCCTATTCCTATGTATTTTTTCCTTCTAGGCCCTCTCCTCAAGCCGCCCTGGGTGCCTGTGCTTGTTATAAGGAGGCATGTACCATCATGCATGGCGGTGCAGGTGCACCTTGTGCACCCAGAGCAGGTGATAGTTGTACATCCTCCACCTGCAGGTTGTCGCCCTGATTGTATTACAAACCCATAGATGCCCCTTTCTCAGGGCTATGTGTTACATATGCTTCCAACGGAGCTATTCAAATCTAAGCTATTCTATCTAAAGCTATTAAAATCATGATTTTAATTAATTAATTAATTGTGTATTTTTTGTACTGATTGTCTCGAGCCCAACTTCAAAACTTCGATTTCAATTCAGAGGGCGGGGCCCGATATTAATCATGCAAGAGGTACCTTGAAATTAAATAAGAGGCATGCCTAGATCTATCAAGATATATTTTTGGATGAGCTGTGTTTGCCACACATCGATCTGCATTTGCCGCAAGTGCAGGCTGCGATGCCGCTCGTGGCGCGCGCAACACTTTGGGCACTCCCATTGCCGCCTGGCATTACTCTCCCACCTTGGGACAAATGGTTTTCAGCAATTGGAAGGTCAGCCGCAATACAACGCCCACCGAGCTGGCCACCATCTTGGCAGGGCCCTGCCCCTGCCAACAACAACGGTATTTCAAGTACCTTGATCCCACCTCACAGCACGTCATGACCGCTGACCTTGAGCAGCATCCTGCCGAGCCACACGCTTGTAGACCTTTTTGCCAATTAAGGCACCAAGTTTCGGCCGTGGGTCCAGCGCACGTGTGCCAAAGAGGTGAATGCAATGCTCTCAACATCACTGCGCAAATTCTGCAATTAATGCCATGTGCACGGACCTACAGCTTGCTCCCCTTGCCATGGAACCGTGGTTTCGCGCCGTCATTCACGAATGCAATGCACGTCTCACCAGGCTTGATTACCGTCTCCGGCAGGTCCACCGCACCACCTGGCTCAACACCACAAATAAAGCACTTCTTGACCACTTCAAGCAGCGACTTTATCATCACGTGTGTTGACAAGAGTGCCAACAACTTTGCTTTTATAATAATGCAAGAAGCACTACCTAAGTTGCTACACGAGTTTAGTGGCGTCCAGCCCTACCTATGTTCAGCGTGCACAGTCCACCTCCAGCATCACTGCTGCTCATCGGGCTTTTCTGCACAGCCAAAACATTGTTGCTCGGGCATTCCTTAAGCGGCAGCGACGCGCCACCACCACTACGTTCCCATATCTGTATCTCACTCTTAAGCTGCACAAAACTCCTGTTGCTTTGCGCACCATTGCTGCGTCGCATTCAGCCCCACTGATGCCTCTCTCGAAACTCATCTGCCATGCTTTGAATGCTCTTCTCCCCCTACCAGCCATTAAGAATGTACTCCAGCACGCAAAATGTACTTCGTACCGAAGTTTGTCTTTTTATGCTGAAAATTGTCATGCATGATGTTTGCAACCAAAATAGACCTCGTACAAAGTTTGGTATCGATCGGACGTCATCTTGGTGACATTTGCTAGCAATGAAGGTACATTTTTGTCATTTTTTGTTAAATTAAATAGTAATAAATAGGAAAAAGTACTAAATCACGTCAAACCATCATGGATATTTGCAAGCAACCTAATTACCACTAGAATAGACCATGCACAAAGTTTGGGGTCAATCTGAACTCAAAATAGTGACGTTTGCTAGCATAAATACTGCATTTTTGCCATTTTCAAGCATTTTGCTCAGTGTAAGCTACTAAACAATATCAAACTATGTCAGAAAGCTATGAAATGTTGGAAGCAACCTAAACACCACTAGATTAGACCATGGGCCAAGTTTGGGCCCAGTTTGATCTCAAAATAGTGACGTTTGCTAGCATAAATGGTGCAATTTTTGCCTTTTTCAAGCATTTTGGTAAGTATAGTTGCCTCAAACTATGTCAGAAAACTGTGAATTGTTGTAAATAACCTGTTTGCCACTACATTAGACCATCCTCAACTTGTAAGGTCAGGCATAGGTAAAGGTAGTGACATTTGCTAGCACTATATACAAGCATATTATGCCTCTTTTCGCATATACACATTAAAAATAACAAGACATCATCATATCATGGCCTTAATACAAGGTGTGCAAATGCAAATCACACCAGATCGGATGACCAATGATGGGTGGCTGCATGCCAACACATCTACCAGGCTGCAGGGTGAGAGGCCACATCGCTACAAGACAGGAATCCTCGCAATTGCACAACACCGCTAGTACACTGTGCACATACCCCAAGAGGATTTGGCTACAAGCCATAAAAGTTTGGCCATGCTAACACATTCTTCATCCAAGCAAAATGCAGCCTCTCCAAACTCAACTCATTGATTTAAATTCAGCTAGGCCAGGCGTGCATGCTCTACTTGCCGACAACCATGAGTAAACTTGTCTACCACTTCATTCCATGCGCCGGTAGATGGCACCGTCTCATCTACCAGTCATCCCCGGCTCCCATTCCGCATCCTCCTCTCCCTCTCCCTCTCCCTCTTCCTCCTCCCCCCCCCTCCCATTCTCCCTCCCCTCTCCCTCCCCCTCTCCCTCCTCCTCCCCCTCCTCCTCCCCCTCTTTCTCCCCCTCTTTCTCTCCCTCTTCCTCCTCCTCCCCGCCTTCACTGTCACTGTGCACAGCAGGGACGGCATCGTCTATGTGGGTGCCATCACCTGCGTTCACGGTGCCAGCCTAGCTCCTGTGGAAAGAAGCGAGCGCGGCCAAATGCCTCGACTGGGTGTGGGCAGCCGCACACGAACTGCGTCACCTCCGCCAGGGCATGATAGTCCTCATACTGCCCATCAGCCCACATCGCCTTGATGAGCAGGTGACCTCCCCTTTCCTGAACCTTAGTGACCCAGCCATGGAAGCGCTCCCTCTTCCTCGCTATCCCCGGAAACAGGGCACACAGGCGCATCCCGATAAGCGCACGTGCTCCATGCTCGGCAAAGTAGGCATTGCAGTCATCCTTTGCTGCTGCCCTGGCGGCGGTGGCAGTCTTGTAATGCTCAAAGTCAATCTGCGGGTGCTCTTTCAACGCCGCCACCGTGGCAGCTGACAGTTTGCCGGTACTGATCAGCTCAGGCTGGTGCACCTCTGCCGTACCGCCCACTGTCCAGTGCTGCAGGTGTACATCAGAAATGGGGACCGTCATCCCTGCGCTGCCGCCACCTAATGTCACTCTAGAAAACTGGCCCGTCCACGACGGTGCGTAGTAAGGAGAGGCGACAATGCTGTCACGCTCCGTGCGATCGCCTTCCAGATCAAGGACCTTCACCAGCATGTGTGGTGCCCACGGCATTCCCTGCCCGCAGGTGACGGCTGGCCGCTTAACAACGAGTAGGTCGCTGCGTCGTATGAGGCTTCCATTCACCTTGAAGGTGTGCCTGCCGGAAATCAGTGTGCGCAAAGCGGGCGTTGCCGTTGATGTGCTCCCTCGCGCAGCGGGCGCACATGCGCGGTTGATCTGCGCTTGAATCTCGCGGGCAGGGCAAGCGACGTGTGAGATTACTTGTTTTATGGGCAGCCTCAGTGCTCGTGTTGCCCGCGCAACCGACTGGTCGCCTGCAGATCGCAGCGGTAAGGGTACCGCCTTGTTCGCTTGCAGTTCACGCTTCTCTTTGAGCTTTTGCTCCATGATGTCGAACAGATTCTCGTTGTTGGCACGCACATCCTCCACGGACTTTGGCACCTGCTCAATCCATCCGTCCAGCAACTGCTGCTTCTCAGCGGCGACGATGTCAGGAAAAAGGCTGTGAAGGCTAGCGCAGGTACATCTCCTGGCACCGCCCTCGTCCCATTCAAAAAGCGGCACTAGACCAGGACTTCCTTTGGGGGCCTTGCCACGCTCTATGAGGAGGCACCCATAGACAGGATCTCCCTGCGGGGTGTACCCAATGGGCGTGACCCCGTCACAAGCCTCGCCATTAGGCCCTGTGGGCTGCCACTTGTTCACCGGTGCATTTACCAACGTCTCCGATGCGGCTAGGCGCCAGCGGACATACACGGTCATATCCGGGCCCCAAAACACTTCGAGATCGAACACCTTCGAAGAGCGGTGCCTCTCCCTCTCGGCTTCGGTTGCTGGCTCATCATCCAAGTCGGCGGTGGCGCCCGCGCCCGCACCCGCGCCGGCGCCTGCGCCCCCACCCCCGCCCGCGCCCGCGCGCGCGCCTTGGGTGGCGCCCGCGCCCGCACCCGCGCCGGCGCCTGCGCCCCCGCCCCCGCCCCCGCCCGGGCCCGCGCCCGCGCCCGCGTCTTGGGTGGCGCCCGCGCCCGCACCCGCGCCTTCTCCCCCGCCCCCGCCCCCGCCCGCGCCCGCGCCATGGGTGTGGCCCGCGGCTGGCTTCTTCGGAAATGCGTCCATCGATTTCACCCACCGGCCGTCAGCGGTGGATGCACCCTTTCGGCCACGTTGTGACATCAAGCGCGGCGTCCCCAATAGAACAGTCATGCAATATGAATAATCATTAGTATCAACGATGCGTTCATGCAGGCGTGAACTGTGAAATACAACAAGCATGCAACAACGACTCCAGCACACTTAGTAAATACTGCTCATAATATCTGTGGCACATGCAACATGGTTAAAACACACATGGATGACCTGTATGGCTGCACATGAACTGTCCACCTAGAGAAGACTAGAAATTCAGCATGATATCAAGAGCCATCCACACAAATATATGTCTTACCGCAGCTTAGGGCTTCTTCGGGTTGAGTTGGCGAATCGAGCTTGTTGAGCCCTGCTCGAAGTAATGCTCAAATGCGATGCCCAGGCCCGCCAGCACATCATCAAATGTGATTAGTTTCACAGGTGGTCCGAAGAGTTCCAAACGTGGTTGCTAATTTTCAGGCAGTGCCTGAAGGCCGCCTCGAAAGTGAAACGCGAAAGTGAAAAGGGGTCACAAACCCTATGTTCATATCCTTGACTCCCCCGTCGAGAACGAACCGAAAACCAGCGCCATGAACGAACTTGTGACGAGTAGATGACGACATCGTGGTTATGGCGTCGTACCCCCCCTGGTGCAGCTGCTGCTTTATCGCCGCCTTCCTGTCCTCTTGCTTCCGCCCGGGCGAAAACCAGGCGCTTCGCAATGCCTGGAGATGTGATATTCTAATGGGCTTCATGCACTCGTGGCCGCACTTACAGTCGAACGTCTCGTCGGTCACTAGGCTGCCGGCATGGGTGCTGCCGCTTAGCACTATGGCTGCGAACTTGCGCTTCCCATGGTGTCCCATCACCATGATAGCGAAAGCCAGGAAGCAGATAGCCACGATTATGTCCCAGCAAAGCCATAGCACACCTTCCGTTTCGACCGCCATGTCGGCCACTAGTCCGGATAGCTCAATGTGCACCTGACCTTGACACTAATCGCACAAACAGCCACAATTTTGCAAGCAAGAAGACATGGCTACCTCGGCATTTCATGAAATGTACTTCGTGAAATGCATTTCGTGAAATGTACTAAGGAACGTGATTGGCCGGCGTTCGCTCGCCAAATCTCGCAAAATGTACTAAGGCACGTGATTGGTCCCGCAAAATGTACTAAGGAACGTGATTGGCCGGCGAAGATTCTGTAGGGAATTTTAATTGCAGCAAACAGAATCTTCGCCGGCCAATCACGTTCCTTAGTACATTTTGCGGGACCAATCACGTGCCTTAGTACATTTTGCGAGATTTGGCGAGCGAACGCCGGCCAATCACGTTCCTTAGTACATTTCACGAAATGCATTTCACGAAGTACATTTCATGAAATGCCGAGGTAGCCATGTCTTCTTGCTTGCAAAATTGTGGCTGTTTGTGCGATTAGTGTCAAGGTCAGGTGCACATTGAGCTATCCGGACTAGTGGCCGACATGGCGGTCGAAACGGAAGGTGTACTATGGCTTTGCTGGGATGATTATCATCGTAGTACATCATATGTATTACAGTACATTTCACGAAGTACATTTCATGGAGGCAGAGGGAAAGTTCCTGTTCATGGTGAGTCGGGGTTAGCAATCACGGCAATGTCGATACATGTACTTGCAGTATATACAAATGCCATAATGTCCTTAGATGCAGCATGAATGTCTATTGTTCGGATTTCTTTTATCACGATGCTTAGGATGCCTTCCGACAGAAATCTGCTGCGCTACAGGTCGGGAATACCTGAACTTGATATGCGTGGCCAGTGGCCATGGCAGCCGGGGTCGGTAAGAATTAACTTCGATAGCCATGAATAATGCGGAAAGTGAACGTTGTCCACCCGCTGCACAGGGAAAATGGCTGCACAGGAACGGCCTGACGTGATACTGTCGCAAAGCAGTTCTCATAAGCCGACAATTACACATTCGACTTATGATCGATAATCGGCGCAGGCCTTCGACATTCAAGCGCGCATCGAAACGTCGTGAGGATTTCGGACATTTAGATGAAGTTGGATTGTTTTCGGCCCTCGTATTTGCCATGATCTTGGCCATCCAATCTTTTTGCTTCGTGCACAGTTTGCGTTTGCAGTTAAGCGTAGGTACATGACAAGCTTGCGTTTGCGTTTGCGTTTGCGTTTGCCCTTTGCCTTTGCCTTTGCCTTTGCGTATACATTTGCATGTGCGCTTGCGTTGCCGTTTGCTTATGCGTCCCAATGTATGTCTGGCTTTGGGCAATTCTATTTCCTTGTCGTTGGGATATGAGTGGGTGCTGGCGGTGGTGTTACTGTCGGCAGGTAGAGTGGCAGTGGCTTCAACTTCTGTTGCTTTTTCATTGCATTTGCATTTTCATTGGGTCTCTGTAGTTAACAACTGCTTTAAATATCTTTGTTAATAGCCGGCTTCAGCTGTAATTTCGATTGCATGTTGCTTTTGAATTGCATTCGCACTGGGCACATGCAGTGGGCATTAGGCATTGGTAGTGCAATTACACATGCAGTCACACTTGCAATTGCAATGAAGTTGAAATTGAAGCTGCAGCTAAAATTTGCTACGTGCCTACTGGTACAGTCGCATGTGCAGTCAACTTTGTGCTTGTTTATTATTATTATTTCTTCTTCTTATAATTTCTTATTATTATTATTATAATTTCTTCTTGCTTTTCGTAATGTGTGGTGGTTAGAATGGTGATGGCAGGGGCAGGAGCAGGGGCAGGGGCAGGGGCAGGGGCAGGGGCAGGGGCAGGGGCAGGGGCAGGGGCAGGGGCAGGGGCAGGGGCAGGGGCAGGGGCAGGGGCAGGGGCAGGGGCAGGGGCAATCATGAGTTGCTTTCGGCCTGGCATGTGCACCAGAACTGGCATATGTGCTCGCAATGCAGCTTGCTACTCTTGTTCCTTTTGTTTGCCTTTTCTTTTGTTTGGGAACTGTTCGTGCAGGGGGGTGGGATGAGGCCGCGAGTCTCTGGGCAGGGGCATTGACGTGGGTAGGTGTGTGTCTGGGCTAAGTCTGCAATTGTCGCTGCTGTGCTGTACTTCTGGCTGTGGCTTACGGTGCATTTGTGGCTTGGAGTAGGGGTGAGGCTAGGGTGGGCGCAGGCGCGGGCGTGGGCGTGGGCGTGGGCGTGAGCGTGGGCATGGGCGCGGGCGTGGGCGTGGGCGTGGGCGTGGGCGTGGGCGTGGGTGTGGGCGTGGGCGTGGGCGTGGGCGTGGGCGTGGGCGTGGGCGTGGGCGTTGGCATGGGCGTGGGCGTGGGCGTGGGCGTGGGCGTGGGCGTAGGCGTGGGCGTGGGCGTGGGCGTGGGCGTGGGCGTGGGCGTGGGCGTGGGCGTGGGCGTGGGCGTGGGTGTGGGTGTGGGTGTGGGCGTGGGCGTGGGCGTGGGCGTGGGCGTGGGCGTGGGCGTGGGCGTGGGCGTGGGCGTGGGCGTGGGCGTGGGTGTGGGCGTGGGCGTGGGCGTGGGCGTGGGCGTGGGCGTGGGCGTGGGCGTGGGCGTGGGCGTGGGCGTGGGCGTGGGCGTGGGCGTGGGCGTGGGCGTGGGCGTGGGCGTGGGCGTGGGCGTGGGCGTGGGCGTGGGCATGGGCATGGGCGTGGGCGTGGGCGTGGGCGTGCGCGTGCGCGTGGGCGTGGGCGTGGGAGTGGGCGTTGGAGTGGGCGTGGGCGTGGGCGTGAGCGTGGGCGTGGGCGTGGGCGTGGGCGTGGGCGTGGGCGTGGGCGTGGGCGTGGGCGTGGGCGTGGGCGTGGGCGTGGGCGTGGGCGTGGGCGTGGGCGTGGGCGTGGGCGTGGGCGTGGGCGTGGGCGTGGGCGTGGGCGTGGGCGTGGGCGTGGGCGTGGGCGTGAGCGTGGGCGTGGGCGTTGGCGTGGGTAGGTGTGTGTCTCAGCTACGTCTGCTATTGTTGCAGCTGCGCTCTACTTCTGGCTGTGGCTTTGGGTATAATTGTGGCTTGGAGTAGGGGTGAGGCTAGGGTGGGCGTGGGCGTGGGCGTGGGCGTGGGCGTGGGCGTGGGCGTGGGCGTGGGCGTGGGCGTGGGCGTGGGCGTGGGCGTGGGCGTGGGCGTGGGCGTGGGCGTGGGCGTGGGCGTGGGCGTGGGCGTGGGCGTGGGCGTGGGTGGGGTGGGCGTGGGCGTGGGCGTGGGCGTGGGCGTGGGCGTGGGCGTGGGTGAGAATGGGCGGGTGTGGGGGCAGGGGCATGGGCATGGGCGGGGGCGGGGCGGGGCGGGGGCGGGGGCGGGCGGGGCGGGGGCGGGGGCGGGGGCGGGGGCGGGGGCGGGGGCGGGGGCGGGCGGGGGCGGGGCGGGGGCGGGGGCGGGGGCGGGGCGTGTGCATGGGCGTTGGGGGGTCAGGGGGGCTGGGGTTGGGTTTGGGTGGGTGGGTCATTGGTGCAATGTTTGGAGTTGGGGCTTGTGTGTGTGGGGGGGGGGGGGCATGGGGATTGCCATGCGCGTGCACGTGGGCGTCCGCGTGATCCTCTGTTCGTGTACATGTTCATGCATGTGCCATGACGGCACAATGCATGTCAGATTCGTGACTTTATCGTGTGTTCCCTAGTTGCAAGTATTACTGCTAAAATTCATTGCAGCATTCCATTCCTTGCATAATGCTTGATTGCTTGCATCAGTTCATTCTATACTTCGATCATGACCTGAAGTGCTTAAGTATTACCAGACTCTCGCGCAGTGTCAGAATGTCCAATTTTTAGCACACATGCATGTTTGCACACCAAAGCCCTCATTCCCATGTTGAAAAGGCTAAGTAAAACATTTTTTTTTTTGTGCGGTGATCCACGAAATGCAGCTGTGAATGGCTCTAGGAGGTCACCAATGGTGGCCAGACCTGTTATTGAGCATTGGGAGACGTTACAGGGGCATCAATCACAGTTCCATTTAGTTCAGATGTAGTTCAATTTAGTACATTATAGTATAAATGTAGTAGAAAATAGTACAACCTAGTATATTGTAGCATATACTAGTTCAACTACCTCCAGATGATATCCAGGGGCTATGGGGACACTTTTTATGCAAAACTGAACTTGAAACAAGCAAAAAACAAGAAACTTGGAAAAACTCAAAATGTACTTGTGCTGGAGTACATTCTTAACGGCTGGCAGGGTCCCCGAAGCCAATGCATTATGGTTGGAGGTACTGTCGAATGCCGGGTATGAATGCGCTGGTAGTTGCCGGATCGTCATAGACTCAGCCCAAGTACGCCTACGCATTGCCTTGCCGCCCAGGCTTAGCCGTTCTAAGACTGACTGAGCAGCAGAGAAGCGTATTATACCTATTATGCCCATAGCCACCTATGATTTCACCACTCTATATACCACACTAGATTCAAATGCACGATTTGAAAGCTCGTTTAGATAGCCTCCTTACTCGTCTGTATGCACGTAGGCCTCACGTGCGGGCGCAACCACCTGCGGCGTGCGTGTTTCTCAGACCAAGCCCACGGCACTGACGTGGCTCTCAGGGATCAGTGCGGCAGGTGCTATCGTGCGGGATGCGTATAATTATATTATAATCACGAAGGCTGACCTTGTTCATTGGATCTCTTATCTTGTTGTTGATAACACCTTCATTTGTTTTGCGGGCAATGTATACCAACAAGCTATCGGCATCTCTATGGGCACTAACTGTTCCGGGCTCCTTGCAAACCTCTATCTATCACACTTATGAGCTTGCATTCATGGAGTCTGAATCTCATTGCCTCAAACGATGATGTTCTCATCAGGCGTTTTATCCACACATGTCAATATACATTGATGATGTCATTGCTTTCGACAACCCTGATTTCGCAACCCATTTGTATATCACCGCTGGTCTGCCTGGCATCTACCCGCAAGCGACCCTCATCACATTAACTCACGTCGGAGGATACTCATTGCAATTACCTCGATCTTAACATTACCCATAACAAGAAGGGCTGGCGTACGGCTGTCTATGATAAGCGTAAGGATCCTAAACCAGCAAATTCCTTTTATTCGTTACCCGGCCCGATATTCATGAGTCTCCTTTCCCACACAGCAAAATATGGTGTTGTTCTTAGTCAGTTACATCGTTTTTCCCGTCTTTGTTCTTATCGCGTGTCGATTTCATCACGACTCTTGTTGAACTCTTGCATCGTTTGTTGGTCAAAGACTATGACCGAGACATTATGCTCCGTCAATTCCGGTGTTTTTTGCAACGTCACAGGTCACATCAGTTCGGTGCTGCCCCTTGGCACAAGCTAGATACTTGAACAGGTCGTGGACCGGCTGAATCGCATAGTATCTCCGCACATCTGAAACCTGTGATGCCAGATCTCCTTTGCGGCCGTTCCGAGCTTGGCACTGCCAGGATTCGTTGTCCACAATTCGTCGCGTCGCTGCAGCAACACGATGTTTTCTGCAGCATACGCAGGATTTTGGTTCCCGCCGCACATTTGAAAGACTGTGCTGTCGTCCGGCTTTTTGCCTTTGCACCGTGTGCAGTTCTTGGGCGTTTGGAATCATGGCATGGCTAACGTGATGACTGACTAGCTAGACCTTTTCAGTGGTTTTCCATTTGCGGGTATTTCCTCGTAAATGATGGGCGAGCCACTACAATACGGTTCGTAGGAGACGCGAAATGAGTGAGAATGTTACCCGAGCGGTAACGAGGATTTGCACCGTTGATTTTAACATATGTTTCTTTTTTTGCGCCATTTGGCGAGCATCGACTGGAGCCTGAACCTAGCGGGGGGAATCGTGCGGGGGAATCTTGCGGGGGAATCTTGCGGGGAAAAATTCCGAACGTGATTTTAGCGAAGTCCTACTATACTTTGCTTGGTACACGGTACTACAGTTTCGTCACTGAAAATTTTCTGTAGTTGCGTTGGTTTTTCGTACGTTCCGCTGAAATTTTTGTGTTCAGTGCCCAGATCACAATTTGATCCGGGCGCAAAATGATTGGCTGTACGGTACGAACCAAAAACGAAATTTTAGTATCTAAGTTCCGCAGCGCTTGCTGAATTTGCCCCGGAAGCCCGGGGGCACTTTCCCCGCTGAAAAAGGTGTCCGCGGAAGCGTATTGTAGTGCGATCGCAGCAATGGTGCTCACCAAGTCTAGACACTCCCGTCCAGTTAGGCTCGAAACACACCGCCCTGATCAAGCATGCTGTTTCCGGCCCCACCGTCTAGGTCATCTAGTCGCTAGCTCTACACGTAAGCCAGCCATAATTTCAATGCACAAGGATACACATTTCCATCACCATTCATCTTCATCATCCTGAACGACTCGAACACGCGGACAATTAGATAACGGCAGGCTCGAGCTACCATGGTCCGGATTCTCCCGATTTCTGGCCTGCGCTGGTTGTCTCCTTGATATTTTTTGGAGGCCATTTTCGATTGGCGTTAACTTGTAGTTTACTTGTAGTTAGGACGATGTAACATGTCAAGCCGTTTAATTTATTTCGAGTTTTACATGTTCACGGATCTGTCAAAAAAGGATCAATTATATACCCGACTTCTCCGCCTTTCCACATATGGTGACGAATACGCGCGAATTAGGAGGACTCGGATTGGTCCGGACCGCAGTTCCAGGCTTGAGGTCTAATTCGGCGCGGCGAATAATAATAGTTAGCGGTGAATTGATCGGGACCTCCTTTCCACAACCAGATCCGATCCGTACCGTCCTGGCGCTTTCCCCGCCGGTTTCAACAACTCGACCTACCTTTCTTGACCCTAATTCTGACTTGAACTGGCCGGAACTGCTTTTTTCGAGTTCCAGGAGTTCCACCCCATTTCCGGTCGAATTAGCGGTCGTATCCAATTCTAATTGGACGGTCAAATGTGGAAACCTCTAGTTCCGGAACCGACTGAATCAGGACCCTAACTCCCCGGAACTGACGAATGTGGTAAGGGCCTAAATCTCATCGACCGGGTTTCGAAACAACCCGGCCCACGAATGCCGTGGATGCAGATCCAACGGAGTAAACAACGTCACGACCGACGTGGCGCCAAATAGAAGCCTAGGTTACTTTTCTGCGAGCCACTTTTTCAACGTCGCGCCGCGTCGTGTACCCGAGCCCTTTTCTGAACGTGACTGATGCAAAATCCGCTTGCCAGACCGGGAACTCGATCCGTCCAATACCATCGTGCAGTACCACCAATGCACTACCATTGAAATCAACGATATCACTGGAGGTAAACCTCTCGCCATCTAGAATTAACGCCTCCGCTGCACTACCGCGACTTCAGTACTTTCCGTCACCCTTGACATGTTGTCGTACAATACAACATATTAACGCCAATAGAAATTCGCCTCCGAAAATATATCTTTATAGAGGCACCAGGTAGGCACGCCTCTTATAAATTTAATTTCAAGGTACCTGTTATTTAATCTCAGCCCCCGCAGTGCCCCCGCCCTGCTCAAAGTTTTGAAGCTTGAAGCTAAAAGCCGGCCAGTTTTACACCGATTTTCTCACATGTACGGCCTTATAAGCTTTGCCAAGTCTGGCGAAACTAACGGTTCTTCCGAAAATTGGCTCCGCCAGATAACAACTAGTACACTAAATGCTGCCGACTGCTCCGCGAAAATCTCGATCATCATATTCTGATCAGGCACTCGGCAAAGGTGAAAACCATTTGCGTTCAGTGCCGGGCCGCGGAAAACGTCATATAGCTAGACGGACTAATTATATGCATGCACGTGTCCCCTTCATTCAACGATGAGAACATGGAAAGCGAACAAAGATGATGCCATCTACAATCGAGTCATGCTTTGCCCATGCAGGGATTTATAGCTATTAATTAATTAATTAATTAAAATCATAGCTCCGTGGGGAGCACATGTAACACATAGCCCTGAGAAAGGGGCATGTCGCGTCCGTGATCTATCACGTCCGCAATTCAGATTTTAGCGTAATTCTGACGTCCGCAGCCTTGTGCGGGTTGCTATACCGCGGCCCGGTACTGACGCCGCGGATCTCAATTGTACTCACGCGCCAAGTCCGCTGAATTTGCTGACGGAACTTTTGGGCGGACCTGAATTTCACTGACATTCGTCACAAGGGCAGTTTGCCGAATGCTGGTACGCAGCAAGCCGGCGAGGCACTGAGCAGATGTGCAATTTCAGGATTTCAACGTGGGACACCAGACACAAATGCAAGGAAGCCCCAGGCGGTGCCTGGCATAGCCGACAGATTTGCCCTTGTATATTTGTGTTCGCTTGACAGATAAAGCTTGAAGTTTAGCTTGTCGGAAATTAGACAATGTTATGATTGGCTGATGTCTAACCCCTAAATGGGCAGAAATACTGCCGATGCATCGGCTGTAACTTCACAATTTTGCAAACCAGATGCCATCCAACCCACCCATATCCAATGGCTGTCCTTGGGGGCCAAGCATGTCCATGAGTTGCCCTTCGGGTTGGTATATCACAACCTTACATATATGCAGGGTAGGCCATGTATAACTGCCGTCAAAGTCAGGGGGGTCAAGACGAGCGTTTTCATTTTTGGTAGAATGTGCATTTTGAATTATGTTGTAAGAGCTAGGCACCTACCACTTCAGGGATGATAAACAATTAGTTGCTGAACAGTTTGAGCCATTGGGGTCATCATTTGGGTGGGTATACCAGCAGTTACACCCAGTACAGCCCATAGGGGTACCGTTGGTAAAAAGCAACCAAGGCGGTAGGAGTGGGCATACTACCTACTCATACCTACTAATATGGCCCCCAACCATGCCACACAATACACTTCCCTTCCACAATGATGGGGAAACATAACTGCATCATCACACTGCCCTTACATGGCACCTATGTGCAGGTGCCACCTTGTCCATGCACGTAGGTAACGTGGTACGGATACCCTACGCAAGGCATGCATTCTAGGAGGCAGCCACCAACAAACTAGTTATTTTAAGCCTATTTCAGCTTGCCCTAGCAAGGATAAACTAGGCCTAAGCTGCTATAGCTTGCCAGGTGATGGCCAGCAAACCTGGTGGCACATGCTGACAATGGGAAGCTTCTACTCACCGGTTACATGCTTGATGATGCCACAGAGACCAGCCAACTGCCTCACACTCATGCAATATGTGTGTGGGAAATGTATAACAAACATATATGGAGGTATTCAAACCCATACAGCCTCTAAAACTTATCACCATCACCCTGTGGCAGGTCAACTGACTGAGGGAAGCATCTAAGAAGGGTGTTTTAGAAAGGGGCCAGGCCAGGAACAAGAAAGAGCATGAATAATGCGAAAAGAATGTGCTACACAAGCTAGAACGTATATATAAACGTCAAACATCGATAGGAAAACGATGATTAAGCTTTACCAGGCATGGATGGCGTTACCTTGGCCCAGGCGGTGGCCGCAAAATGGCGCATTGCGGCACACCAAAGTTGTGCAGCATGGTCGCTGGATTCGGCGATTTCTGGCCACCCTTGCACGTTTACGACTACTATGTATCATAAAAATTACAAAGAAACCAATATATCCTTTAAAATACGCCGGAAAGGTATTGCTGTCAACGTTTCTATCGTCCGGCCTGATCGCAGTTTTTTCCAGCAAGAACGCTGCCGACACCTATCAAATGGCATTCCCGCGAACCAAAAATTGGCCTGTATCATCTTTAGGACGTTTAAAATCAATTTCCTGAGTTTGGTCAGAAAATTCGAACGAAAACGTAAATGCCATGCGTGGGCGCAAGCCGCCATGGCCAGGTCGTCGTTTTCCGGAATGCACGTTGTACGTGAAAAAGTACCCTGACCCCTTGTACTTTGACCGGCCAGAACACCTCTATAACTTTGTCAGAAGTATGCAAACCCTAGTACCATGCTGTGAGGAAAATTATAAACTTTCGATATTCTCAGCTAAACGTTTCCTAATTCTCAATAGTTTTCGCGGCATTTGGTCCCCCGAGAAGGGGCCGACGTGTCGGCTGTAACTCAGTTTTAGGCGGAAAATCGGCAGCCAGACCATTTAGGGGCTGAAGTGGCGCTAGTGGCGCCAGCCGCCAGGCTTGAGCTTTGAGCAGTATAGAAGGATGAGCAACGAACCATGGTGGTCGTTGTTCGTCCGTTTCTCTCCCTCACAACTGGTTTGTTGTCTTCATGGGGTGAAATAGTTCGAGCAGCCCGGAGCAGCCCCCGTGAGTGGCCGGTTGCATGCAGTCAGTTGCCATGAGGATGGACTGACGGATATGACAATGTATTGGTTTTGTTAAGAATGTGTGTAAGACTGAGAACGAGACAAGGGACAGGGCCTTCGGGCACCCTGGTCGTCGTTGGCAAGAATGCCAGTAGGAACTAGGTCGGGAACACACGCGCACTGCCGCCATGACAAGCCGGGGCCTGCAGTGGCGTCAACCAAGGGACCTCACACTAGCTGCTCTTATAACTACAACATTACAACTCGACACTCTTTGTAATTCGTCATGTATCTCATTGGAATTGAAATGTCTTTTGGTTGCTTTAATGATAAAGCATGCGGTCTCAAGAATCGGCTGGTTGGGCCGGATTGCCTGTCATGAAGGTGGCGGTGCCATAAAGGACCGCACCTTTCATTCTCATTTTAAACGGACGAACAACCCATGATGGGTTCAGTCCGGCCAGCCTGGATGTTCCTCCTGCTTCACCCAGGGAAGCACAAGGAAGAGGTTATTGCTTAGCCTTCAAAAGCATCTGAAGAGGTTAGGCTTTTCCCGGTAAAAAGCCAATGAAGGGGTTATTGCTAAGCCTTTAAAAGCATGCATGATAAGGTTGTTGCTGATCCTGGAAAAGCCTCTTTGAGCAGCTGGATTTTTTTTTTCCTTTTTGCTGCTGCCTGGAATGACGCCCTCTTTGGGCTTCCTTCTTTCGTGTGAGATGCCTTTCTTTCACTTTTTGCTCTCCCGTTCAGTTGTTGTGAGCTAAATAGTGGGGGGGGAGGTGGCATATCTCACACATGATTACTGCTGATAGTGGATGCATTCCAAGTAGCGGTAATGACCAGTCCAGGATGATATGGCACGCAAACGCGACAGCTGTCGCGTCCGTCATCTATCACGTCCGCAATTCAGATTTTAGCGTAATTCTGACGTCCGCAGCCTTGTGCGGGTTGCTATACCGCGGCCCGGTACTGACGCCGCGGATCTCAATTGTACTCACGCGCCAAGTCCGCTGAATTTGCTGACGGAACTTTTGGGCGGACCTGAATTTCACTGACATTCGTCACAAGGGCAGTTTGCCGAATGCTGGTACGCAGCAAGCCGGCGAGGCACTGAGCAGATGTGCAATTTCAGGATTTCAACGTGGGACACCAGACACAAATGCAAGGAAGCCCCAGGCGGTGCCTGGCATAGCCGACAGATTTGCCCTTGTATATTTGTGTTCGCTTGACAGATAAAGCTTGAAGTTTAGCTTGTCGGAAATTAGACAATGTTATGATTGGCTGATGTCTAAAGTGGCGCTAGTGGCGCCAGCCGCCATGAGGCTTGAGCTTTGAGCAGTATAGAAGGATGAGCAACGAACCATGGTGGTCGTTGTTCGTCCGTTTCTCTCCCTCACAACGGGTTTGTTGTCTTCATGGGGTGAAATAGTTCGAGCAGCCCGGAGCAGCCCCCGTGAGTGGTTGCATGCAGTCAGTTGCCATGAGGATGGACTGACGGATATGACAATGTATTGGTTTTGTTAACCCCTAAACCGTCCTCGTGCCGATTTTCGACTGCGAGTTTTTCTCATGCCTCACATTCGGCATGAGTTTGTGCGCCCTGTAGGGATTTGGCGGGAGGGTTTTGGCGGGAACCAACTAGACCACCGAAAAGATCTAGATTCACTCTATCCGTAGGACACTTGTCTGACCGTATTTGACCACCGTATCAGGGTGGAAACCCTGGTCAAAGTCAACAGGGTACCCTGGTGCATGCAGGTTTGGGCGGTAAAAAAAATTGACAAAAACGTACGAAAACGAAGGATGCGAAAAAAGGGGGGAGCGCGGACGTAGACATGGCGGACGAAATGCAGGCAGATATACGGACTTTCAAGGTAAAGAAGGGCATTTTCATGGCAGTGCCTGTGGAAAAATTCGGACGAGACTGGGCGATAGAGCAGTATGGGGAAAAACAAAGCGAGGTACGTTTGCCGGGCAAGGTAGTGACAGTGAACAGGTCCGGAGATGGTGCACGGTGCTATTTCCCGGACGACAAGCTCACGTACCCATTCACCCGTGAGCAGATTTTCATATATTCGTGCAGCTC
This sequence comes from Mesostigma viride, assembly GCA_009746045.1. Classification (NCBI taxonomy): domain Eukaryota; kingdom Viridiplantae; phylum Streptophyta; class Mesostigmatophyceae; order Mesostigmatales; family Mesostigmataceae; genus Mesostigma; species Mesostigma viride. The sequence continues at coordinate 908,832 of RPFO01000667.1, read as the reverse complement.
AGATGAGTACGAAGCTCTAGTGAAAGAATGCGCCGCCAGGAAGGTCCCAACGGCAGGTAGCAGTGACGATGATAGCGAGCAGGGCCAGGATAGCGATTCTGACGCCGGCGAGGACGACGACGACAAATCCGAGGATATCGAGCTGCCCACACCGGTCAAGCGACGCGAGCCGGGGAAGCGCGCTGTCGGCAACCCGAAGAAGAACCCAGCCATCAGCCACGCCCCGAAAAGGCGCCGTCAGACCAAGGCGGCGGCCAGCGAGAGCGTTGTCTCGGACGCTTCCGATGACGACTTTGTTTACCAGAAGGGTGCGGAGGGTCCGGTGCCGAGCGGTGAGGCTGAGCTCGATGATTCGTTTTTCCTAACGACACTCCTGCCACTGAGGAGCCAGCCGAGACTGTCTGGAAATCTGGTTTCGGCAAGCCAGGTGTGTTTCCTTTTCCCGATACTCCGGTGCTGTCGCCGATGACGGGTACCGCCTGCTATCAAAACCTTTCCCCTGCCCAGCTCGAGTTTGGGCCCCTCGGGCTGTTCTCCCTTTTCTGGTCCCAACGTGATGTCGTGGCCAAGATTGTCAAGGAGACCAACGACTATGCTGAGCTCAAGGGGGCGGGCAAGCCAGGTGAGCGTGAGTGGCACCCCTTAACAATGCATGAGATGGGCAAATTTCTGGGTGGAGCAGGTGCTGTGCCAACTGTGCTGCGCGCAAGGCAGGAAGCACAAGACCTCGGTCATGTGCGAGCACTGTGACATGGCGTTCTGCAGCAACAGCGAGCGGAACTGCTTCGGCCTCTTCCACTCCGGGCAGGTGGAGGGGCTGGACTTCAACGTGACGAAGCAGCGGGTATGGCAGCGCCTCTCCCAGCGTGGCGAATGCGCCAAGAATTTCAAGGGCGCCACTACCACGAGGGGTCAGCAGCCACCACCCGGAAGCTCAAGGGGGTGGCGCGGCGCCGCCATCTCAGGGCGGAGCATGTCCGCCTGGGATATAGTCCTACGGAGGCTGACTAAGAATGCTAGCATTTGTTGCCTACGTGGCATGGCGTTTGGCCTTTCCTGCCCGCGCTCATGCGCGCCGTGTATCACCATGGGCCGGCATGGTTTGAAGTGTGTGTTATTGTTTCATGGACCCACCTGTGCATGTGTTATTTGGTTTCATGTTGTTAGCCTGCATGGGTTATTGTTTCATGGTCATGTCTTATTAGCTTTCATGTTTATGCATAACTTGTGCAGTTTGAAAATCTGCTCCGTGATGGTCACAGTGCCACCTATTTCTAGTTGGCAATTTTCAGTGTTACTGCATGCATGGTCCCTTGGTCACTAATTTATCTAGGAGTGCTGGGATGTTTTGACTTTGTGTGCAAGGTCCATCATGCATGTAAAAATAAGTACCACAGTATCAGCGGGTCTGCAAGCATTTACGCTTATTGTGGCATATATTTGTGCCATGCATAGGAGCTGGAATAAACATAATCTGGTTGTCTCTTTGATAATCATGCATGTTTCATGCTTACCTATCATTTCCATGTTCAAAACTGCACTAGGATGTTTATTCTAGCCCCCCCCAAACTGGTCACTCAGAATAGTCACCAGCTATTTTTAGCATTATCTTGTGGGTCCCTGGGTGAAACAAGACATGTAAGTGTTTGGATGTAGTGCTTGGGTACAGTTGCAGTCCCCCCTGAAATACTAGGGTGAAATCCAAGGTATACGTGCTCCATCATGTATGATAAGGTTGTGAACCCCGTACTCGCGGCCCGCGCGTAGTCGTCTCCAATCATATCCGGCAGGGACCTGTAGTGGTTATGGCAGGTATTGGTGGCACACAGGTTGGAATAAGTGTTAGCATGCATGTTTGCCCATACTCCATGCTTGCATATCGTTTCCATGTTCAAAACTGCACTAGGATGCCTATTTTAGCCCCCCAAAAACTCGCGACTCGAAATAGTCACCAGTTATTTTTAGCACCAGCTGATGGGTCCCTGGGGGAGTTACAATTTTTAGTGTTTGTATCCCATCCTAACTAAAAAATCTATCTACAAAACCAACCCCAGGGTCAACTCATTGAGGAAAGGGGTCTATCATCCATTATAAGGGTGTCACCGCGCACACTCACCGTACCCCCCTGAGGGGGGGCTATTTATAGAGCAGGGGGGGCTAGCACTGGGACCACCCACTATACCCCCAGGTGGGCCCTAATATGGTTATGCTTGGTTCCTAGTATGGTCTAGAAAAAATAATTAGGCTGAATGGGGGCACCTGTGGCATACTGTGCAACTCGTGACTCATTTTAGTCACGAGTCAAAGACGGTTGAGGGGTTAAGAATGTGTGTAAGACTGAGAACGAGACAAGGGACAGGGCCTTCGGGCACCCTGGTCGTCGTTGGCAAGAATGCCAGTAGGAACTAGGTCGGGAACACACGCGCACTGCCGCCACAAGGGGCCTGCAGTGGCGTCAACCAAGGGACCTCACAGCTGCTCTTATAACTACAACATTACAACTCGACACTCTTTGTAATTCGTCATGTATCTCATTGGAATTGAAATGTCTTTTGGTTGCTTTAATGATAAAGCATGGTCTCAAGAATCGGCTGGTTGGGCCGGATTGCCTGTCATGAAGGTGGCGGTGCCATAAAGGACCGCACCTTTCATTCTCATTTTAAGGTGGCATATCTCACACATGATTACTGCTGATAGTGGATGCATTCCAAGTAGCGGTAATGACCAGTCCAGGATGATATGGCACGCAAACGCGACAGGCATCTATGGGTTTGTAATACAATCAGGGCGACAACCTTCAGGTGTAGGATGTACAACTATCACCTGCTCTGGGTGCACTAGGTGCACCTGCACCTCCATGATGGTTCATGCATCCTAAACAAGCACAGGCACCCAGGGGGGGCTTGAGGAGAGGGCCTAGAAGGCCTGCATGACATATGGGGTGGAAGGTATGTGGCTAGGCTATAGCTAGGGTACACATGGCCTCTCAGCAGGGAGTAACTCCCTGCATGGGCAAAGCATGACTCGAAATTGCTACGGCTATTGCAAGGGCGGGTGTGGGCCCATCACGTAGGCATACATGGCCACGTCACTAAGCTTTCTAGTCTACACTACTGCTATAGATTCCCTAGGCTGGGGTGGCTGGGGTGGCTGGGGTGGCTGGGGCGGCAGGGGTCGCCTGCCGGCAGGGCTTGTGGGCCGGCGACGTAGATGTCCGCCCCCTTCCAGTAGACCGGCTTCTGCCCCGCCGTCTGCCGAAGCTGGAGGTAGGTGGGCCATAACTCCCGCCGTCGACGTTGTTGCTGCGTCAAGGTCAAGTCGTCGTCCAGCGTGTAGGCGGTCCCCCCAAGCCGCTTGCGACAGTTGAGGAACTCCATCTTATCCGCCATGCGGTGTCAAAGGTGAGGAGCAAGGGGGAGGGGCCGGCCTTACCCCGCGAGCGGGGAAGGCGGGTCACCCCCCGCGGCTTGCCCTTACCAGTGATAGCCATGGGGACAAGGATTTTGTTCTCAAACGCCAGGGCAAGGGTCTCGGAGGTCTCGTCCTGCAGCGGGTCGAAGTGCTTGACTATGACGTTAAGGCTGCGCTTGGCGAGCTCGGCCTCCTCGCGGAGGTCCAGCGTCTGCTGCTTGAGCTGGGCGGCGACGGCGGAGGTGGTGTCCAGGTGGCGTGTTGCTTAAGCATGCATGTCCGCCCAGGTCGGGATGGGAGGAGCATCGCCGGCAGGGCCAGCAGGGGCTGGCCGAGCGGCGATGTCCTTCACCGCCTGAGCAGTGATGCCGGCGGTGTTCTGCGAGCATTCGATGGCTATGGCATTGTCCTGCAGGCGCTTGTCGATGGCGAGAAGCTGGGCCGTGAGGGCGTCGGTTGTGGTGGAGGTGGAGGCGAGGAGCTTGGAGGTGGCGGTGGTGGTGGAGGAGAGGATGGGAAGCTCGGCAGCCAACGTGCCGCCCATGGCCGCCACATCTGCGGCCAGGGGTGTCACGTGCTGTTCGATGGCGTTGTTGATGATGGAGCGAATTTCGGAGGTGGAGGGGGGGGCCCAGATGTCGGCGACAGAGCGCCCTAGGAGGCAGCAGAGGGCGAGGAGCTGAAGGCGGGGGCGGGAGTAGCTGGACAGATCCGACGGGGAATCCATGCGGGTAGGCATAATGATGCGGCCTTGGACGTAAAAGTGCTTGCACAGGGCAAGAAGCGAGGTGCGCGACCCGAAGAACACGGCGTTCATAAACAGGATGGGATTTGCGCGGCCTTGTGTCCACCATGTAGCTGATTCGGCGTTTAAGTCTATTTCTTTCCAGTCCGGCTCGTCAGGGGGCGGATGCTCAGGGCGGCTACGTTTAGGCTCTGGCCATGCTATATTTATAGCTATAGCCTAGCCATATACCTTCCACCCCATATGTCATGCAGGCCTTCTAGGCCCTCTCCTCAAGCCGCCTTGTGTGCCTGTGCTTGTTTAGGAGGCATGAACCATCATGGCGGTGCAGGTGCACCTTGTGCACCCAGAGCAGGTGATAGTTGTACATCCTACACCTGCAGGTTGTCGCCCTGATTGTATTACAAACCCATAGATGCCCCTTTCTCAGGGCTATGTGTTACATATGCTCCCCACGGAGCTATGATTTTAATTAATTAATCTACAAGCGTGGATTGCAATGAAATAGATACAGAGGATAAGATAACGCTGGCACGATAACGCCGACATGTGGCAACTCCAGTCGAGGAAAACTAGGACATAAGCAATAGTTGTCTCACTAAATAGGGAATTTCCGGTCCCTGACATCACATGCCTGAATGGTGGGAATGATAGCAGACAACGCACACCTACACAAGTCAACCGTCAACAAGACTGGTAGAAACAGAGTGAGCACATACACGTGTGTCTCAGTTTACCCCCTATGAAAATGAGCATGAAATGTGGCCTGAACGCGGCCTGAAAGTGGCCTGAACATTATCTGTAGCCCAGGCCAAGAAACAACCCGAGCTCCAACCCTGTCCAAACCAGTGACATAACATGCCCATGCCCAACCTTTACATTTAGCTAGCTCATCTATATGTGACGCAGTAGACAACAGCCACATGTAAATTAGCGGATGCTGCCGGCTGGTCTATACACCAATGAATGCTCGTGGGAGGCGGCACGCTATCTCCGGCATTCGTCTAATTTAAATGTAGCGTCCGTGGTAGGCCCTTGTGAGGTCCGCTGAGGTCGGCGTGGTACCCGATCGTACGTATTTCAGTCCGCACTTGAACGCCATGATGAAGGCAAGTGCTTGCGGCCGCACCGGTGCCCATCCATGCTTCCGTCAGGACTGGCATGCCATCAGTGCTGGCATGCCATGCACACATGCATGCCGGGACCCATGGGCGGCGACAGGACCCGAGGTGAGGTGGAGCATCAGAGCATCCCGTGAAAAGCTGTTGAAGCGGAGCATCACAGAGGCACGTCGGCGCTGGTGACGAACCAATGATCTGGGCAATGAGCGGTCTGCCTGCCTTAATCTCCGTCCGCCTGTATCGGTCACCTGAATCGATCTCTTGGCCTGCTTGGTCCGGACACGGATGCATGGCTCCTCCTTACGCCCCCTCCCCGAGGCAAAAAAAAAAAGCAGCAACAATAATGATAATAACTTCAACCTTTCCCTGCCATGGGGGTTGCCCTGCGAAACCCTGGTCCCCCTTCAAACTCCTTGTCCACATTGTCCCCTTCTCCCTTTTTTGCCCCTTCTTCCCGCCACCCCTCCCCACTTTTCGTTCCCCCCGCCACCGCGCGTGCCTGCCGCTGCGTCATCACGCGAGTCTCGTCGGCATGTACCCACGCAGCGACGAGACAGAAATATACATCAGGCAGCCGAGTCTTTGCATGCCTTTCAGCCAGCCCTCCAACACACACGCCCCTTTGTTTCGCCGTCCCCTTCACAGCCCCGTCCCTTCCATCCCCCCATCCCCAGTCCCCTCACGTCCAAGCCACAGGAAGCCGGCCCCTGATCCTCGACAGGTACACTAAAGCAGGACACTATAGCAGGACAGTATAGCAGGACACTAAGATGGTCGGGGGTTGTATTGCCATCCCCAAACGGTTTGCCTTTGTCGTGGGTACCCCTTCCAACGTGCCACTACATCCACCGCCACCTTTCCGCTTCCACTTTCCCCCCCCGTTGGTCTCAGGGCAGCGCTTTCCCCCGTCGTGCCGGGGAGCCGTCGAGGGGCTCTCAGGGCAGCGCTTTCCCCACGGTCAACCTCGGGGGCGGCAAGTCCCCCCCACGGCCCTCATTAGAGAGCAGCGGGCCCCTCCAGGGGGTGCATGGCCTTAGAATGGCCCTCCCACCCGGGCTACCTTAGATTGTGAAAATGGGTTAGATTTGTGAAAATGTTGAGAGGCTGCCCCCTCCCTCCAGGCTCGTTTGAAAGCAGCTTCCCCCCCGGCCCCCGCTACGTTTAGAGCGGCTTTCCCTCGGCCCTGCCACGGCCAGCTCTTGAGCGGCTTCTGGCCCGTGACTGCCTTGGGAGCGGGTGCCCTTGCCCACGGCTATTCTTAGAGCGGCTGCAAAGGCCGCCTCCTCCTTCCCCCTTGAAGTTTAGAGCGGCGCTCAGTCACCTCTTCCCACCGGCTACTTGGAGTGGGTCTTGCCAACCCCACCGCCACCGCATCATTTGAGGTCGGCTGCCCTTCCCCCTGCGACTTTTAAAGCGGCTGCTGTCCGCTCATAGCTGGAAGTAGAGCAGCTTTTCATTCAGGAGGCTGTCATTACAGCGCCTGGCGATCGTGAGAACACCTGGCCCATTACCGGCTGGCCCCCCCGGGCTTCTTCCAGTGGCCTACTTCTGGAGCGGCTGCCCCTCAGGAGGAGGCTAAATTTAGAGCGGCTTCTCGGCCACGATGATCGCCTCAGCAGTGAGCACCTTCTTGACCACCTCGTCCTCGTCGTCCTTCTCCGCGCACTGGACGGAAGGGATCATGCCGCGCACGCCCAGGAGCGGCAGCGGGAGCAGCGTGGTCAGGTTGCACACCAGCACGAGCAGCCACAGCCGTGAGTAGTCGTCCGCGGTGACGCCCAGCGCGCCCGCGAGCATGCCCCCCAGGAAGTCAGACACGATGCTGCACACGTTCCAGAGCCCGATGATCGTTTGATACGCGGTCCCCTCGGCCCCACCGGGCGCCGCGCGGGCGGACTGGACCAGGAGCGGCATCCAGGCGACGTTAGCGCAGATGGCCATCGCGACCTTGTCCCCGAAGACAAAGAACCGGTCGGGGATGCCGAGCCGGAGGTTCCAGCGAAGCACCACGAGCATGGAGGTCATGCCCAGGCAGAACGCGGTGAGCACGGAGCGCGAGATGAGCTGGCGCTGGGGCAGGAAGCGGAGAGAGCGCTGGTACCACCAGGACCCGCCCGCGGCGGCAGCATAACCGAGAACCTCGAGCAGGCCCATGAAGCCCATGGAGAAGCCGAGCTTGTTGCGGAAGAAGTAGAACATGGTGTCGCCCGCGGTCGGCGACGCGGTGAAGAGCGTCATGAAGAGCGCGATGCGCCAGATCTCCGGCGACCTCCAGAACACGAGAACCTGCTCCATCGTCCGGCGGAAGCTCACCCGGCCGGACTCGTTGCGGAGCCCCGAGGTCGGCGGCCGCGGCGTCTCCTTGGAGGTGAACAGCACGGGGAGACCCGAGAGGCAGAAGAGTGCGCAGAAGAACATGACGATCTCGGCGGAGAAGCCGCGGTCGAGCATGACGCCGGACAGGAGGGACGCGACGCAGGACCCGATCGACTGTGCCATGAAGACCGTGGACTGGAGGGTACCGGACTCGGACTCCGGCTCGAGCTTGGCCGCATCCACGATCAGTGCGTCTGCGCTGACCTGGGCGACCGCGAGCGTGGTGGACGAGATGAGGAGGAGCGCCATCGTGGCCTTGAGCCCGTGGGCCACCGGGACAGGTGTCGCGAGCGCGGCGTAGCAGGCCGCCGAGAGGAGCAGCCCGAGGGCGAGGTAGGGGAGACGGTGGAGCCCGAAGATGGCATAGCTGTCGGAGAAGAAGCCGTAAAAGGGCTTAAGCGCCCAGGGGACGTTGACCCACCCGTGGAGCACAGTAGAGAGCGCGGGGCCGACGTTGAGGTAGTCCATGAGGATGAGGCGCGTGGGGAGGAGGGGGAGGGAGAGGAGAACGCCAAGGATGAAGTTCACGTAGATGAGGCCCCAGTTGTTGAGCTTGGATTGCCAGGACTCCTCCGGCGTGGCACCCGGTTGGGGCGTCGCGGGGGGGAAGGGGACGGGCTCGGATTGCGGGGATGCGACCCCGGAGCATTGCCGCCGAGTGCCGGCGTCGCCGGCGGGCGTTCTCCGCTTGCCGAGTCCGAGGAAGTCGCGCGCCCGGAGCCAGCCGGAAAGGTTGTCGCTGCTGCCGCTGCTGTTGTTGTTGTCCGCGGCCAAGCCGTAGGAGCAATTCACCACCCATGGTTTGGCATCGACAACTACGCGTTTCACGGTCCCTGGAGATCTTGCTGGAACGCCCCGTCGCACGAGAAAAGAGGAGGACAACGTTCTTCTGCTGGGAAATGTCGGCAAGAATTCTGCATGAATCGGGCGAATGTGCACGCTGTTCATTTTCGCTACCACAGGTATGCTCCCTGCACCAGGCTACCACATCAATCTGCTGGAATTCCAAAAACGCTACCTACGATGATCTAGGCGGACCCGTCGAGCCAACTTCTTGCCTTTGCCCTCCATCACGAGCCAAATCCCCAGGTGTTCCCCAAGAACGCGCGACGTCCACCTATCCACGAAATTGACAGGGGATACCATAATCGCGTCTCATATCAAGAGCAGCACAGACAAGCGCAGGCACGGGGATTGACGTTGGCGCTTTGCAATGCAGCGCGCTCATAATCATAACAGCTGTAGCCCTGTAGCAATGGAAGCATCGATTCGTGTATCCATGGATGGATAGGAGATAGGAGAGATGAACACAGCGAGGACCCACAGCGAGGACACAACTCGCACGAGTTTCCGGGGATGGTCGCTAGTGTGGCGCCCGCTGATTGGCCCGCGACGCGGAAACGATACGGCGTTTCCGTTAAAGTTGTGCAAAACTGTAACGTCGCGCGCGCAGGCATGGCGGGTTTATAATCTGGCAACGAGGGAACTACAACTAGCTGCTGGCGTTGGCCGTCCAAAGTCACATACGGCGCGGCGCCGCGGTCGTCTGAGTTGACGAATCCTGGCTTCAAGAGACTACGAGATACCACGTGGACAAGTCATATCTCGAGCGCCTGAAATTATCAACAAATATCAACCGCAGATGGGAGGTTATAGTCATTTTATATAGTTATTTTTTTTTTTGAGACTATATCGAGGTGCACATGTGGTTTGGCTAAGCTTAGCCGCCTAGCGGCTAAGCTTAGGTAAGGTTTACGAAACATTTCAAACTTTTCATTAAAATTATATTAAAATATTGAAGCGCGACGCACAGCGTCTCCACAGACATTTTTCTACCTACAAAAATACAATGTTAATAATTATTCTGGCGCTGTCACAAGGTCCGGCCGGCGACTTGCGCCGGAAATGCGCGGACTACACAAATTAATTCGGCACACGGCCACGTCCAGGCTGTTTGGGATCATAAAAAGACTTTCCTCACGTGACTTAGTGTTTTCCTGTTGACATCATGCCCATTTAATATTAATGCTGCTGTTACTTACCCTGCTCATGACCATGCCCTGAATTCCATTCTTTGGTGACTTAGTGTTTTCTTGTTTAGGGGCTGGCATGCATGCGTTGGTTGACATGCCATGGATGAAAAACGCCAAGAAGAGTATAAGGCCCCGCTGCCACCAAAAAGCACCCGCTGGTCGATCAACCAAGGGGATAGCCTGCACAGTGAGACACAAACACAGCAGACCCAGCAAAGCAAAATTCAGGTTGTAAGCGAGTGGACTAGATTACTTTTGACATGCTTGATGAAGAAATATATAACACACCTTCTATTGTCAACATATAATAAACAACATATATCTATTGTCAACATATAATAAACAAATAGTTGATTGATCACCTTATACACCACGTAAACATGCTAGCTAGCAGACGCGCTCTTCAGTCCAGTGAAAATCCACGTGCGAAGCAAGTCAGCAGTTACGCAGAAAGCACCATGAATGTAAATGACGCCCCAAACCCGTGACAGCAAGCATCCAGAGGGGCTTTCCAAGCCCAGCATATTCCAGAAAAAAGCATCACAGATCCTTGGGCAACGGACGTTCACACAGGACATTCGAAGGACCATGAAGATGGCGTCCTGCACGGCTAATAAAACGCAACGCTACGCTATGTCTGCGACTAGATGGATTCGGCGAAATGGAAAGAACGCAACCATGAAAATGCATCAGAAAGAGAGCAGGTAGTACCCCGGTAGGTAGTACGCCTCACCATCGGCATCGCCAGTTACGTCCCGTGGCAAAAAATCCAGCGTTCTTTCCAATATGATGACACCAGAAACTCGTCGGCCCCACGCCTTCCACGAACAGCAAACTGATTTTACTAGGCACCCAGTACGTAAAGCAATTAAGCATGATACTACAATACCTAAATCTACAACGACATTCCATTTCCAGGTCGCCATAGCGACGCGGACCTCTCCCACGCAGGTATCACTCCGTTGACGCACCTCCAGCTCAGAAAATTTCGTACTTGCTCTTCAAATGGCATGGCTGCGCATTCCCCATCCCAATTTTCTAGCGTACGTTTCCTGCCATCGCCAGCCAGCAAATTGCTCGCGGAGCACGTCACTTTGTTTTTTTCGTCCGGCGGCTGCGTCGTTTCGGTGGTGTTATGTATCGATTTCGGGTCGTTTCCGTTGGATTTGTGACCGTTGGGGCCGAAGGCCGTTTGTTTTCCGTAGTTTGCTTGTTTTGGATTGGTTGTTTATGTGTAGTATTTTGTAGTATTCTGGACGGACGACCCGAGCCGCTAACTTAGCGGGTTTATCGCGGCCGTTGGATCCATCATCGTACGCTCCAGATTGTCGGCGGCTAACGTTTTAACTTTTTTCATTTTGCCTTCGTATATAGTTATAATACCGCTGGCCGAGATGCGAGCATGTTATGATGATTATTGATTGTGCTATATCAACTTTATTAAAAACCATCGGGCATCCTGTGGCGGATCTCCGTACTTTTCCGGTCTTTTTCAGGGGTGCTCGTGGTCGACGCCTGTCCTTAGCGCCGTTTCCCGTTGGGCGCAAGTCGACGGAATTTGGAGCTCGTACAGACTTCGGTGCGTGGTTGGACCGAAGACGCTGTATCTCGGGCATCGGACGGAGTGCTTTGGTGCAGTGGGATACGATTGGCGTTCACTCGCTGGCGTCTTTAATGGCTTTAAAGTCGTCTCGCGACATTTTGACGTTAGCCAGTTCGACTGGCGAGTAGTTGGTCGAACTTTCGCGACTAGCCACCTGTCGGCTCACCGAAACTGGGTCGCCTTCTATAGTGACGGTATAGGATAATTTGACGGATTTCGTATTTTCGGGGGGGGAGAGGGGGGGAAGGAACTCCGGGTGGGTGGGGGGGTGCAGGGGTAGGGTGTGCGGGGGACGGATCCGCCAGTGCATCGTGGCCGGCCCTCGCTGAGGGGGGGGGGAGCTCCGGGTGGGTGGGGCGGTGGGGGGGTGGGGGGGTGGGGGGTGGGGGTTGACGGATCCGCCGGTGCATCATGGAGGGCCCTCGCTGAGGAAGGTGGGGGTGGGGGGGACCTCCGGGTGGGTGGGGGGGCGCGGGGGGCGGGGGATTCCGCTGTTATCCGCGTACTATGACATCTCGCTGAGGGGGGAGGGGGGTTGCGACCTCGCCTAGGGCGGGGCGTCTTACTAAGCGGCAGCGAATGGCCCTCCGGGTAGGTGGGAACTGGGAATGAGGGCGGACCGTCCTGCGGTGTTTCAGGCCCACACAGCGTGTCGTTATTTGTCGGGGGATTGTGTCGTTTTTCCTTTTTTTGAACAGCCCCCTTCATAAGCTTTAGTTGACTGAAATCGAGTTGCCATGTGTCGGCGGACGGATCGAAACTCGACTACTAGAGTCACGGTCGGCTTTGCGCCTTCTTTTGGGGGGGGATGCGAAGCATCCCCCCCCCCCTTAAGCTTGTATATATATCGTGTGGTGCCCTTTGTCCTGGAGGAGTTTGGGGCCATGGGGCCCCTGACCTCCGCCTTCTTCAAGGAGTGTTGCCGGCTCCGGGAGGACCGGCTGGACCTGGAGGGCCAGCGGGCCCCATGGTCGGCGCGGACCTGGACGTCATATTGGCGTCAGCGCTTGTCGGTGGCGCTGACTCGGGCCATGGCTGACATCATGCTCCGCCGTACGCGGGCTGATTTTGCGGTGCAGCAGGGCTATTAGGTTCCTCCCGTTAGGCGTTTCCATTGGTCTTATCGTAGTATAGAGCTTTGACATGGCTCTGTATATAGGTTTATAGCTGGGCGTTTGCTTTGGTTTGAGTGATTTCACTCTGTTGTTTACAAGTAATTATATTTTTAATATATATTGAAGAAGTGAAGCAGGAGTGTAGTCTAGAACGCATCCTGCTCACAGTAATGATAGCTAACTTTGCGTACGGTGAGGAAAATCATGTGGCACTGTCATCCATTCATTCATGGCAACTGAAGCTGCCAAGTGATTTTCTGCCCCCAAACGCCAAGAAGACAATGCAGACTGGCAATCGACCCCTGCAGGCCCGCCAACTGTGGCCGCCAAGCACCGACTACTGAATGTTTACCGCCAAAGAACAGCGGATCGATACATGGTCAATCGGGTTACCGCGTAGGCGGGTGGCATCAGTCACCCCGCATTTTCTTCTCCGCCTAATATTTACAGATTACTAGTATAGAGCGCAATAAAGAGTGTAGCAAAGTGGTTCTGGCGTCGTGCAAGTATGCGATTATACTTATCAATCAAATAAACACTGCTGTGATAAGATATGAACGACTCGAACACGCGGACAACTGAGATAACGGCAGGCTCATCGAGCTACCATGGTCCGGATTCTCCTGATTTCTGGCCTGCGCTGGTTGTCTCCTTGAGATATGAAATAGGAAATTAGAAAAAGGAAAGGTTGGAAGATTCTACTTTCAGATCATGCACTCATGCAGTGGCTTTCAGTCCCTGGCCAGCTCACACAGAAACTAGTTTCAATTAAACGACAAGTACCAATTTGAGACAACCAGCGCAGGCCAGAAATCTGGAGGATCCGGACCATATCCAGGGGTAGTTGCCTCACTTAGTATGGTAGTGCCCGGCCGAGGCGGTGCTGTTATCTTATCCACATGCATCGATCGACGAGTCGTTCAGGATTTTCAATGCCCGGACATAGTATGAATCATTTAAAAACAAATATCATGAGTCTACTGAGCCGGCCAGCGCAGGCCGGAACCTGGAGGATCTGGACCATAGTAGCTCGCGCCTCTGGTATCATCTTATCCGCGTTTGTCGAGTACATCATCCAGCTAGGATGATGGAAATGAATGAATGTGAAAATGTGTAGCTGTAAGTAAGTACTTTCGCGCCATGCGCATATTAATAAATTAATTAAACTCGTGTTTCCGTCGGGGAGTCACGGAGTATTAACCCGGATGGGTGGATGGATGGAGGCAAACAGTCCTACCGGTTCTGTTCTATCTATATCCGTCTAGGGACTAGACTAACTAAGCCTGTTGCATGCCAGACCTGTAGCGTGGAGTGCCAGGCCCTAGCGGTCGCGCTGGGCATTCTAGTTCCCATGGTGGTGACACGCTTCTTCCCCACGTGCGCATATGCATGCCACGGATCGAATACTATGCTAATCTCATTAGAAAAATAATAACACAAAAGAAAACAAACAACTGAACAAAGATAGTCGATCTGCATCATGCCCCAACCCTATTGTTGCACCAGATGGATTAATTAGTAATCATTGCCTTGTCTCGTTTAATATTCCTCATCCGAGATGTCTTTGATCCACTATAGGAAATGGCAGCCGCAGCGGTAGTGTAGCGGCCTCTCTACCCAGGAGGACTTCGACCCTGGCCAGCAATGGATGGGCCGCGCGGGGGCCGCGGGGAGATCAACAGGGCCATGCATACCCGCCAGGGAGCTGCCTGTTGCATATGGCATGCAGCCCATGCCTCCATGTCGATCATGCATGCAGGCAACTATTCGATCCAGGGGCGCATGGTGGTCCAACGTCATGTGATGCAACTATAGCAAATTTGTCAGAGGGGGAAGGCGCGAAGATCGCAGAAGCCGCGTGGCCCGCAAGCCCTTCAGCAACATCACAGCCCGGAGTTCGGTTCCTCTCTCGCCGCAAGGAGCTGGCAAGCACCCCCTGCATGGTCGCTTGATGATGAACTGACGCCATGCAGCCCGGCCAGCAGCAGCAACGTACGCCACGATCGACCAGTGCCCAGTCACTGGCCCGACTACATCAGCCACTTGAAGTCTAGCCCCTGCCCCCGAGAAGCCGTAAGTGTACTGGCGGGGCGCAGACCTTAATATATTTCAACAACAAAGTGTGGAAGCCCCCCCAGGCTCCCCCAGGATAGAGCATTCAAGCTAGTACACCCACTCGCGACTGCTCGAGCAGCCTCTCGCGAGGCTAGCTCGTAGCCACGAGACATGGCTGATGGCTGACGGCAGAGCAGTCAGTACTTTTGTGTCTTCAAGCCCCAAATTCAGTCAGACTAACTGCAACTGATGTGTCTCTTGACTCTCTTCTCATTATGTGCATATGCTAGTATAATCTGGGTTACTATAACACAGTATTGCAACAATTACGACGCCTACATCATGCCATCCAAACTCGCTCGGTGATCAAAATTCAAAATTCGGCGAAACAAAACTCAATCAAGGAGAAAGAGCTTTCCGGCTCTGACTCGATCCACCCTGCTCGCTCTTGCTCTAGCCCCGGCAAATCCGCCTCCAGGACTGCCTGCAAACCGTCGTCCAGCGCATCGCCTGAATCCTGAAGCGCAAAAGGTTAAATCCGGCGGCTTATGGGATCGAAACGCTGCATGGTATCCTCTCAGTCTAGGTCGTTTCTCGCCTGGCTCAGCACTGCCACGTACTACTTCAACCTCTTCGAAGCAATGGTTGGAGCTAACACGTTGGCACAATGTGCCGAGCTGTCATCAATCACTGTCACTGCCATGCAGCTGAACGCTGAACATGCCGACCACATTAAAATAGTGTCCGGCAGCCATGATCGACCACATGACAAGTTTCAGCCAAGCCGGCCATGCACGGACTGGGCGCTGTTCAGTGCTCCTCTGAATAATCGGTAGAGTACCAGAGCCTGGGACCTCATTCTCTGCACCTACATGCATGCAGATGAATGACAACTGACATGTGCCAACTCCCCAGGCCGATCGAGGCGCCCAATTATGATGTGGAACTAGCGGCGGCACCAGCAGCCTCGGCTGCTGCTGCTGCTGCTGCCGGCCGCCGCTGCTGCGGCCCCGGCCCACGCTTAACAAGGACGATATCCGCGCACTGGTGCATGCTGCAAACAAGCAAGCAAGCAAGCAAGCAAGGCCAAGCAAGCAAGCAAGCAAGGCCAAGCAAGCAAGCTAGCAAGCAAGCAAGCAAGCAAGCAATTAAGCTAGTAGCAAGCAAGCAAGCAAGCTTAAGCAGGCAAGCGAGCAAGCAAGCAGGCAAGCAAGCAAGCAAGCTACTGCAAGCAAGCAAGCAAGCAAGCAAGCAAGCGAGCAAGCAAGCAAGCAAGGCGCCAAGCAAGCAAGCAAGGCCAAGCAAGCGAGCCTGCAAGCAAGCAAGCAAGCAAGCAAGCAAGTAAGTACAAGTGCTTGCGTGTCATGCGCATATGAGGATGCCAGTGTGCCACGGAGTACAGGAGGGGGGACATCCCCCCCTAAAACCGCACAAGAGCGCGCTCCCTCGATCGTCTGCATGCCGCGGCTACCGCGCCGCCCTGCGCCAGCCAAAGTGAAAAATGGCCTAGTGCGCTCTGTCAGCCAAAAGGCTGCGCCGGATCGAAAACGACAACTTAGGGAGTGTGCGACTAAGGAGCTACGTTGGTTGTACGATCGACACGTGGCAGTTTTTATAGCATCTCTTAGTAGGGCTCTTAGTAAGCGATAATATTAGCATATGCTCCGACTAGGAGCAGTTCAATGATGATTGATGATTCAACATTTTTTACTGCAGTGCTCCGGCTTCAGGCTGGTTCATGGTGCGATGGTGGTTTGCAACTTGCAAGAACGCCAACATTAAGCGGAAAAGACGATATGCCTGACGCCAGGTCCGGTGTCAGAATCAACAACAACAACCTGACGCCGGCCTGAAAGTTGATATATCTTCCTAGAATCAACCAACACTTGGTAAGTTCTCAGCTAAAGTTGTAAGTACAGCATGGTCAAAGCTGACTTCTGCACTAAAAATCAAGCGCCGGACCACGCTAGCGGGATCACCAGAGCGCACTCCTAGTCCTAAAACCAGGCGCCGGACCGGCGGGAAGAGTGCACTCCTGAAATTGTTCCTTGGCGCCGCCCTCAAAAATTACGACAGGAGTGCACTCCGTCGCCAAAATTCTGGCGCCGGACACATTTCTCCCGGTTTTGGGTGCTCGCTCTGGACACGTCCCGAGGTGGCGCGCCGGACCAGTGACGGAGTGTGCTGTGTTTGCCTGGATGTCCCCCCTCCTCGGGTACTATGCTAATCTCATTAGGGGAAAAAATACACGAAAGTTACAAATATCGTCTGCAGAACTATTATTATATATTTTCATTGAGAATGATAGATTACGGAGGTGAGATAGGCATGCAACATAAGGAAAAACCCGAGAACTGGGAGAATAACCCTGAAGAAATTAATAGTAATCTGACACAGACATCCAAGGATCACGCCAGCGGCACAAGGTACAACTAACTATACATCACAAAACTACACGCAGCAACAGCGCTGCCGGCCCACCATGCAGGCCTGGAAGGAATCTAGACCGCATGGGTCGCGACAAAGTCGGCCCGGGTGCGGCGGAATAACACATCAGCCACGGTGCGAGTGAGGGCGAGTGACAGACGCTGCCGCCAATACGAGGACCACGTGCGGGCCGACCACGGGGCGGTCTGACCCTCGAGGTCGAGGCGGTCTTCACGGCGCTGGCAGCACTCGTGGAAAAACTCCGCTGTCTTGGGGCCCATGGCCCCGAACTCCTCAAGGACAAAGGGGATGACCCGGTGGGGCCCCACATTGCCGTAGGAGGCAAACTTGTCGCGCTCAGCCACAGCGGCAGCAGCGCCGGCATCCACAGCCGCCCGGAGGATGTGGCGACCGGAAAGCGGCCGAGCCACGGAGACATCGATGAGCAGGTGGCAACCCTGCCCGTCGTAGTCAAGCACGGTAATGTCGGGGCGGTGGTTGGGTGAGTAGAGGGCGGCCCCATCCGCGTCCTCGCACTTAATGGTGGAGTGGGGAAAGACCGACCGAACCATGGCACACACCACCCGGAGGAGAGCGGTATGGAGATAGAGGAACCAGTTCTGGTTCTGCTGGCCACCCATGCACGCGATGTAGTGCGTCCCAGTCAGTAGTATCCAGAGCAAGCCCGCAGCACACTAGGAGTTAATTTTACGGGGCGTAAACGCCCCGGTTGAGGTTACCGGGGCGGTTACTGGCCAGTAACCATGTACGTTTCAGGTTACCGGCCAGGTTACCGGCCGGTAACCTTAAACGCGACAGACTAAATACCGGCCGGTAATGGTTACCGGGCGGTAATAGTTACCGGAACGTTTACTGGGCGGTAACTTTTACCGGAGCCGTAACCATGCCCGTAACCTATCTGGGTTACGGTCATGGTTACGGCCCAAGTAGAAGTTACCGGGCGGTAAACTGCCATGGTTACGGGACCAGTTCTGAGAACCGGGATGGGTTACCGGCATGGTTACGGGACCAGTTCTGATAACCGGGCCTGGCTACTGGCCTGGTTACGGGTCCGTCAACCGTCCCGTAACCTGCAGTAGTTACGGCCCAGTAGTTAACCCTGGCTACTGCGGTGGTTACGGGGCCGGTTATGCCCCAGTAATAATAGTAACCCATGCCTACAACGCAGCCTGTCCGGGTTATGGCCCCGAATTCTAAAATGCATTGACCCCGGCTATGGTGAGTGGCTTGCATGATATGTTGCTTTTCAAGATGCATTTTTGAATTAGGCATTTCATTAAAATGTTTAAGAAGTCATTAATAATCAATTGCACGAATCACTTCCATCCGATGTTGTCAACGTGGGCTTCATGATGAAATCGTGGAGATGACGCACATGAAGTTCACGGAACATCTTAGGTAATAAATCAAGCCGTTACGGCAGTAGAACCTTGGCCGATGAGGGTGGCGTCTTGAAGCTGTTGTCACCCTCAAGTCCGCTCGGCCAGGGGTAATCGCCCATGTTGATTTGAAAGGTACCGCCGTCCATATGGCGGCTCCGCTTTTGGTGCGAGTTGACCAACTTCCCGTCTTAATCATTCCGGATTGCCTGCAGTTCATTCCGCCTTTGTCCAAGTAAGACAGCAACTGTCACGCACTCATAGAAAACGCAAAATGCCCCGAATGCAGTTACGGCCATACGGTAGCGAGGAATAGCAGTTGAAATTTCTAGTACACAGGCAACTAGTAAGAAAAGGGACGATGCGTGCACCACCACCAATACGTACGTGCATCCCTCTCTTGAAAATGACAGCATCTTCCATGCCGTCCAAGAAAAACGCAACGTATTTAACATGAACCCGAATGCAGTTACGGTCGTAGAGTAGTGAGGACTGGCAGCTGAAAGTTCTAGTTGATGGGCTGAGAATAAGGAAAAAAATGATGCGTGCACTCACCTACCCTATTACGTCCCTCCCATGGCGAGGAACCAGCAAAACCACCCACATACCCTGTTGTGTCCCTCCCTTGACAAGGAACAAGCACGTGCACATGCCCCACCCCATGCATGCCTCCCTTGACAAGAATCGAACGGGCACGTGCACCCACCTACCCTATGTGCACCCCTCCTTTGACAAGGAACAAGCACGTGCACGTGCCTACCCCACATGCATGCCTCCCTTGACAAGAATCGAACGAGCACGTGCACCCACCCACCCTGTGTGCACCCCTCCTTTGACAAGGAACAAGCACGTGAACTCACCTACACTACGCGCGTCCCTCCCTTGACAAGGAATAGGCACGTGCACATGCCTACCCCACATCCATGCCTCCCCTGACCAGTAACAAGCACGTGCACCCACCTACCCTACGTGCATCCCTCCTGTGACATGGAACAAGCACGTGCACCCACCAACCCTATGTACGTGCCTCTTGACAAGCAACAAGCACGTGCACCCACCTACCCTAAGTGCCCCCCTCCTTCGACAAGGAACAAGCATGTGCACTCACCTACCGTACGTGAATCCCTCCCTTGGCAAGGACCAAGCACGTGCACCCACCTACCCGATGTCCGCCCCTCCCTTGATAAGGTACAAGCATGCCCACCCACCTACCCTACCTGCATCCCTCCCTTGACATGGAACAACCATGTGCACATTCCTACTCCACATGCCCCCCTCCTTTGACAAGGAACAAGCATGTGCACTCATCTACCGCACGTGCATCCCTCCCTTGACAAGGAACAAGCAAGCCCACCCACCTACCCTACCTGCATCCCTCCCTTGACATGAAACAAGCACGTGCACATGCCTACCCCACATGCATGCCTCCCTTGACAAGGAACGAGCACGTGCACCCACCCACCCTGTGTGCACCCCTCCTTTGACAAGGAACAAGCACATGAACTCACCTACACTACGTGCGTCCCTCCCTTGACAAGGAATAAGCACGTGCACATGCCTACCCCACATCCATGCCTCCCCTGACCAGTAACAAGCACGTGCACTCACCTACCCTACGTATGTGCCTCTTGACAAGGACCAAGCTCGTGCACCCACCTACCATACGTGAATCCCTCCCTTGACAAGGTACACGCATGCCCACCAACCTACCCTACGTGGGCCCCTCCCTTGATAAGGTACAAGCATGACCAGCCACCTACCCCGCGAGCCTCCCTACTTTGACAAGGAACAAGCATGTGGGCCCGCTAGCATGGCAGCAAGGAAGACATTACCCTAACATGGCATGGCCAAAGCAAAAGAGACAGAGAAGTCAATGGAGAGAGAGCTCCTAAGAACTCCTAGTAAAATTGGAAACCATGGAGGGCAAAAAACGTTCAACAACTTACGATGGGCATCGGCACATACAGAGAAGCCCAGGTGTGCCAGGTGTAAAATAAGCGAGATTGAAGTGTCGCCTACCTCGTGGGAGACTTTTGGTATCTGGTAAACAATGAAAGCGAGTGGAAAGATGGACAACGTGAAAATAACATACAATCCACTGCAATGCATGCAAAGAGGACAGAATCAGTAATAAAGCGCGCTGCATTCAGGCAGCGCTGAGCAATTGAACGGTGAACAATTTAATCCGGAACGAATTGTCTACGCGACTCGATGCGACTAAACGTGGCATGCATACGCGGTCGCTGACTGAAGACATTGTGTACCTGGCTCAGCAAGGTGCGCTTGCAGCCGCTTTCTTAAATATGCCGCAGGCGCACGATGTAACGAATTGAAGTTTGCATGTAGTAACAAAGGCAAGAAAAGCGGTGTAGCTGGCTACCGACTACGCCATAGTAAGCTGTATCGGAGTTGGCGCTGCCGATGGCTGGAAACGGATGACCGAATCATGCTAAACTGGGGCTCCAAAAGGGCTTGTCATGCATCCTAGTGCGCCTTTTGCTTTTTTTTCTTCAAGCATCGTGAGCATGCGGGTTTAGGGGGGCGCTTATTCTTGCACCACTATCAGTCGGCTGGACTGCAATCGGCATAGCCAGCGCAAGGTGATGCAAGGGCAGGCAAACTTTACCAGCTCGTTCAAGGCTCGTTGATGAAATTCAAACATCTAGGCGGCGCGTCTGCAACGGCTCATCGCAATTCGAATTCGCAAGCAGAACCCTCGTTACACGTGGCGCATGCAGAGATCTGCTTCGGGCGGCTTGGCGTATCTCACTGCGTCGTGACTCGTGACTCGAGTACATAGTCAGCCTAGTTAGTACTCTGGGGGCCTCGAGTTCGGCAGTCCCCTATTCGGAAATCCCGGATCATATGTACTCCACACTATGTACTCTTGGAGTACATAGTGTGCCACCCTATGTACTCTTGGAGTACATAGTGTGGATTACATAGGTAGTCACTCCTTCCTATGTAATACGGGCGTGTCTCACCGCGTCGGCAGTCCCCTATTCGGAAATCCCGGATCATATGTACTCCACACTATGTACTCTTGGAGTACATAGTGTGCCACCCTATGTACTCTTGGAGTACATAGTGTGGAGTACATAGTCACTCCTTCCTATGTAATACGGGCGTGTCTCACCGCGTCGGCAGTCCCCTATTCGGAAATCCCGGATCATATGTACTCCACACTATGTACTCTTGGAGTACATAGTGTGCCACCCTATGTACTCTTGGAGTACATAGGTGGAGTACATAGTCACTCCTTCCTATGTAATACGGGCGTGTCTCACCGCGTCGGCAGTCCCCTATTCGGAAATCCCGGATCATATGTACTCCACACTATGTACTCTTGGAGTACATAGTGTGCCACCCTATGTACTCTTGGAGTACATAGGGTGGAGTACATAGTCACTCCTTCCTATGTAATACCGGTGTAATCATGCGTAATCATGCGTAATCATGCGTAATCATGCGTAATCATGCGTAATCATGCGTAATCATCAGAGTAATCATCAGAGTAATCATCAGAGTAATCATCGTCCAGACAAGCTGCACTGCCCCTAAGACCCTAACTTACACAAGATGGCGATGGTCGTCGCCGGCAGCTCGACAAGTTCAGGGCAGCACGAAATAAGACAGGCAAGCCGACGCTGGCGCTCATCCCAATGAGGCCATTCATCCGAAGCAGCCTCCATAACCTGGCCGCTCTTAGGGTGGCGAATCGGGGCGTCGTTGTCGTTGCGGAGCTTCAGCACGCTTGTCACAGCGGCGTCATTGTAGGCGAGTAAGGTATCGATGTCTGCCAGGCTCAAACGCTGGCCTGGCATGTAGAATGAGGAAGAAATGGCGTCCGGCAAGGAGGTTTCAGCAGCTATCGGAGTTGCTTCCGAAGTTGCTTCCGAAGTCTTGGATCGCTTGTTAGCGGCGTTCTTGGCGACGACAATGTCGTGGGCGATTTTGTTTGCAGCAATCTGGGCATCAATAGAATCGGCGGCAAGAGCTGAAGACGATGCGGGGACCTCCATAGCTACGTTTAATAGCACCTAGACGAGGGCAGGGGGCGCAGGCACACTGATCACGTGCGTGGTGCCGCCATAATGTGCAGAAAAATAGCGAGATCTGCTGGGCAGGCCGCTGGCGATAACTTGCGAAATCCTGGGCGATGGCTGCCAAAAATTAGATCGGCGTGTTCGTCATCAAAAGGCGAGTCTATTGCAATTTACCCGACCAAATTTCATCATGGAGGGAGGGAGGGAGGGAGGGAGGGAGGGAGGGAGGGAGGGAGGGAGGGAGGGAGGGAGGGAGGGAGGGAGGGAGGGAGGGAGGGAGGGAGGGAGGGAGGGAGGGAGGGAGGGAGGGAGGAGGGAGGGAGGGAGGGAGGAGGGAGGGAGGGAGGGAGGGAGGGAGGGAGGGAGGAGGGAGGGAGGGAGGGAGGGAGGAGGGAGGAGGGAGGGAGGGAGGGAGGGAGGGAGGGAGGGAGGGAGGGAGGAGGGAGGGAGGGAGGGAGGGAGGGAGGGAGGGAGGAGGGAGGGAGGGAGGGAGGGAGGGATGGATGGATGGATGGATGGATGTTCTTAATTAATTAATTAATTAATTAATTAATTAATTAATTAATTAATTAATTAATGGTCAAATTAAAGGCAATCATGGTACATGAAGCGAGACAAATCATGCCTGGACGCATGGCGATGTAAGAGCCCCCCCTCCCCCACGCCAGGAGGAAGGGGTGCGTGACTGAGTAGAGTAGTTAGGATTTTGTATTACGAGAGACAACTTTGTATATTATCAAGGAGACAACTTTGTACAAACGGAGGAGCCGTTTTGATGAGTAGCGTAGATAGGCTTTTCTAGACTAGATATAGCTTAGAGTTAGGTTAGTTCGATTACGCGGCTTCCTCCACACCACCCATCCAACCTGGAATATGTGCTACATGATCTCCCAACGGAGACATGTTATAATTTAATTTAATTTTTTTAACTTTGTATATAAGATTAGAGTGAGATCAGCTAGTCTTCGCGGCTCAGTTCTAATGCACCCACCCCCATCAGTCCATGGAATACGTGCTCCTGCTCCAGATCCTTAATTAAGGCCAAAATGAGTCCCTTCCAAACAACGTTTGCACTTAGATAGTTAGACGAATTATGCCCGACGAAGCTGGAACTTAACAGCCACAATGAATTACGGTTGTTCAGACCTTGTACAACGCCTCAGGGCATTTGGAGCCCTGAATGGTAACAAATGCTAACAAGGTAGTGTTGCTATCAATAATGATTTTAAAAATTAATATGATGTCATTAATTAATTAATTAGTTATCAACATCACTCCGTTGGGAGTAAATGTAGCACATATCCCTGAGAAGGGGCATATGGCTTTTAATACATTCTAGGCTACTTCATGAAAGGGTGGGAATGTAAGCTACCACTGCTCTAGGTGCACCAGGGCACCTGCACCACCATGTCATATTACAACCAAAACTGGTCGTCATCATGCAAGCATCTGAAGCATGGTCGCAAAACTTCGTGTGCAAAATCTCATGTCATAAGGAGCCCAACATTATGACAATTGCCAGGCTTTGTAAAGATTTTTGATTTAACGATGACTACAGCACAAACAGTGAGCGAAACCCTGGTGCATGTGAATGCCTGAGTGGCGACTGTTCCTAACAGAATGCAAGATGTAAGGTAGACATTGCGAGTATGCCACAAATGTGTGATGTGCAGTGCACATGCATGTGAGCTACCATGGTCCGGATTCTCCCGATTTCTGGCCTGCGCTGGTTGTCTCCTTGATGTATACCCCATGACACCATACTTCTAAACTACTTAAGAACCTTGGCACATTGCAAAATGGGAAAGAAAGCTGAACAATACATGCAACATCACTCACTAACACAGCCATGTGATTGCTACCAACACGTACCATGTACATCCTGTGTGAAATTATTGGCAACGACACGCCAAGCAAACGCCAAGGTACAGTATAACTGCGACAGGCTGGCACATGTCACCTGGCATCCACGTATGCTCACATGATATGGCATTGGCATATCCCATGTCTCCATCTCTTGCACTTTGTGCGCACCAAGCCACCCATGCAGTCGCCCACCCATGCAGCCACCTGGCCACCCACCCACACAACTGCTCACACACTCGCGCGCCCGTGCACCCAGACAGCCACCTGTCCTCCCACCCAGTGACCCACCCACCAAGCCAGCCGCGCACGTGCTTACCCAACTTATACAACCATGCGTGCACCTAGGCACCCAACCACCTACCAACCCACTTGGACATCCACCCACCCACCAAGGCACCTGCGCAACCCACACACCAACTAGGTAATAAGCAGGCATTCCCCCATCCAATGAGCCAACCACCCAACCACCCAACCACCTAAACACCCAGCCAGCTGGCCCCATATGCACCCGTCCGGCCACCCACAGTTGACCCACCCACGCACCTACCCACTCAACCATTCACTGCCCCCACACCCTTATACCCACTGACCCACCCACTGACCCACCCACACATGCATTTTCTCAGCCAGCACCCCGGCACTTACCTCACCCCAAACCTGCACAGCCCTTCACCCGTGATAGGTGAGTCGGTCCCAACCATAAACCCATCCACGCATCCATATCTGTGCGCCCACCCGTCCATCTACCCGTCCCTTCGCCCACCCACCCACATCTAGTCATCTACACATCCACCAGCCACCAGCCACCAATGGCCCACCCACCAACCCACACACACACATACATCCCTAACCAACCAACCACCAACACACCACCCTCAAAAACGTGCAGTTGTTTCACTCATGCATCCAACAACCCACCCACTTCAAAGTCCCCAAAGCCTATCATCACCCAGCCACCTGGGCATCTGCCAATAACCGACCGCCCTTGCACTCATCCACCCACCATGACCAGCCAGCCAGCCACCCACCCTCTCCAACTGCCTGTGCTCCCACCTACGCAGCCAGCCATTTACCAAAGCATCCACCTATCAGCCACCCACCTGCCATTGAACCCACCCACGCCTAGGCATCCCTTGAAGCATCTATAGCCCAAGCCTCCCACCCAAGGCTCTCTGGGCAATCAAACAACCAAACAACCAATCACCCAGCTATACAACCACCTAACCACCTAACCACTCAACAACACAATCACCGAACCACCTAACTACCCAACACCCAAACCAGCCAGGCATGTGCCCGCCTCGCATGCCCTCACCATTGCAACACCCCATACACGCCCCGCTCACCTAGCCAGCCACACACCCAGCCAGTCTCCTGCTCAACTCACGCATGAAGGCAATATCAGCCATGCATGGCCTCACCTTGCATCACTTGCATTGCCTGGTTAATTTGCATGAGACAGTTTCCATCTCATTGTCAGCAACTGAAAAGGCTCTTTCTTCACAGTAATGAATAAGCTACAACGTTGGAAACGTTCTCCCATCCCTCTTTAAAACAGTCTTTAAATCAGAAAGACAAGGGCAAATCTCTGGACAAGGTGGCAATAACCACTGCACCATGCTCTTGAGAAAGTCTTAACAACCCAGCTTTCTACCCTTTTAGAAGCTGCCTTGCGTTAGCAACGATTCTGGGCCCTCTGGCTCGCTCACCTGGCTTAATCTGCGCTTCTTTATGGCTGCCGGGATATGCGAAGCTTGGGCCGAGGGTGTCGTGGCGAGGTCGTCTGCCCGACTCATCACTTCTCGAAACCGCACTGCCGACTAATAAAAACGATGCCCCCCTTTGCCTTTTGTATCTGGCGTCAAAAGAACAATGAACTCGCTTGGAAACACTGTCGCAAAGAGCTTCCTACAGGCATTATAAGCAATTTTCGCAGCTTTTACCGCACTTACTGCACATCCGGAAGACCATTAGCGGCCTTCGCGCGGAATCTTGGGCACGCCATATCTTCTGCTGGCTCATTGCCGTAGGCTGGCAGTATAGGAAGGTCGGGCATAGCCTAAAGAGCTGATTATCTGACGACAAAGATATGCATTGCATGAAGCAAGAAACAGACGGATTTCGCACCCCCATATTTATTCACGTCAATGCCGGACAATTAAAAGCGAAACTCAAAAAACGAAAACACTAACGTTTTCGGGAATATTATAACGAACAAGCTGAGCTGCCAGCTATGTCGCGGTTTACGATCCAGTTAACGATAACGGCTCCGTAACCACCCCAGTGCCTAATATTGGGGCAGCTATGGCGCCGTAACCACTACCTGACCCGTCCCGTATACCCCAACGTAACCTGAACCGAAGCCGTTCACGCCCCCGTAAACATAACCGGCCCAGTTACTGGGCCGTACCGAATCTCGGGGCCAATATTCCGAATGGTACCGTAACCGGTCCGGTAACCCAAACCGCCAACGAATACGGACCCGTAACCTGGCCCGTCGAAGTTACCGGGCAGGTTACGGGGGCGTCGAAGTTACCGGACAGGTTACGGGGGCTTCAAATTAACTCCTAGTGCAGCCGCAGGATGCACCCGCCGTGATGAGAGGTTGCGGGGCAAAGAGCTGGTGGCGGAGAGCGATGGCGTAAAGGGCCGGAACCAGTGTGAACAAAGGGCTCATGGGGAGGGCGCGCAGGAATGCGGACCCCACGCTCCCCTCAAGGGAAACGGAGTGAAGCCAAGCCTTCCCCTGATCGTTCAAGCTCGCATGCAGACCCATCCAGTCGGCACAGTGTAGCCGGTATACCCGCGTAGGTCTTTTGTTGTTTTTCATGAACGCAGGCAGGGAAGACACTAGGACTGACGACAGTGGACACGCCGAGCGTGCCCCGGCCGGGGCAGGCGACGGTGGACGGCCTGAGCGGGGCGGACGAGGTCGCAAGCCTGCTGGATCCCGAGGTAAGAATCCTGCACAGCCTGCACAAAGGGGAAGGGGGATGGGGTGACCAAGTCGGGAATGGCGCTGACGGCGCTGGGGACCAACCGGCGGATCTCCGCCCAGGCCTGAGCAACAGAGCCAAGGAAGGCGGCGGGGGCGAGGCGGGCGGCGCGGGTGAGCCCACACCCGCCCATGCGGCAGGGGAGGGTGGCCAAGCGCATGGAGTGAGCTGGCAGGCTAGGGCCGGGGAGGAGCACCTGCAAGGCGGCCTGAATGCGCTCGTCATGGCCTTCCGCGGCAAGCCGCCGGCACCAAGTGGGGGGGAGCGCTGCACGGAGCCAGTGAACCACCCGCGGGTGGGCGCAAAACCACAGGAGGAGCCCTTTGGTCTGGGGGTCCTTGAGGCGCGCCCAAGTCTCAAGGACATGGGTGCGCTGTTCCACGGTGGCCCGGAGCTCCTCTTCGACGTAGTCAGGGTCACCCACAGGGACGCCCAGGCACGAGAAACCACGCGCCCGCGCCAATGCCCCCGGGATAGCCGCGGGCCGGGGAAGCCAGAGCAGTCCCCCTGGGGCGAAAAGACTGCACACTTGGGGAGGGTGAGCCGAAGGTTGATGGCCGCCATGGCCACTTCAAGGGCAGCCAGGGCGGCAACCACAGCGTCGGCCGGGCCAAGGGCATGGATATCGTCCTGCATGCATGTAGGCGAGGAGCACGACATCCGGGTGCGCAGCGTGGACACCTTGGAGAGCCTTGTGCAGCGGGGCAGACAGGTAAAAGGGGCCGAGGGGGTCACCTTGCTGGGTTCCCGTGCGGGAAGCGATGTCGGCGAACGTCCCATCCTCCATGAGGAAGGAGAGTTGAGTGGGTTCGCCGTAGCAGGCTGCTGTCCACGCAAGAAGGTCAGGGAACGCCTCGCCGACGGCCTCAAAGATGCTAGCCTTGGTGACAGCATATTGAACGCATTGTGGCAATCCACCTTCAGCGCCACATGGGTCGGATGCGTCTCGAGGTAGGCCTGAACTGTGTGCACGATGATGTCGCTGCCCCCTTTGGTGGCGACGCCAAGCTGGGCCGCGACGGACTCCTCAGTATCACTCCGGTTGGGGCAGAAGTAGGCGCGAAACTCGGGGGCCTTTTGGCGACAAATGACCTTACTCACCAGCTTGCGTAGGACCTCGCCGCAAGCAATGGGACGAACGCGGCCAGCAGGCGGGGGGACGTCGTCTTTCAGGAGGGCAATGAGGCGTGCCCCAGCCAGCCAAGGGCGCGCCGCGGGGGCCAGGGACCCCGCGGCCAAGTCGGCGGCAGCCTCAAAGAGTGCGGTCGCCCCGCCATGGCCCGCCATCACGGAGAGGTGCTCGTAGCGCCAGCCTGAGGGGCCGGTGGAGGAGGCGTTCGGCAGATCCTTCAGCACAGCCGTGAAGATGTCCAGGTCCAGGACAATAGGCGGGGGCGGGGGGGTGGCCGGCCGGGGCGGGCACCGCAAAGGCCGGTTCGTCGGGGTGAAGGTCGCGCAAAGCCTGCAGGGTCGGGGGAGTGGAGGGAGCCAACGCGGTCAGTTCAAGCTTTTGCATGGCCCGCGGCTCAATTCACCTACCTTCACCAACCGCATGACGTCAGCTTCCACCCGGGCAAAGGAGGCGGCCCCCGACACCCGGGTGGAGGCCGGAGGCTGCAGCGCCCACAGCCCTTCCCAATCCCCGAGGAGGAACCGCCGGCAGCGAGCGATGACCGCACCCTGTACGCCACGCACGCCCCGCTCCAACGGCGCTAAGAGGAGCCGGGGGGTGACGAGAAACAGCTTGCACATGGCCGAGTTCGTCGAGAGGGTGACTATGCATCCGGGCCAGGGAAAGCAGGGCGCAGCGCGTAAACAAGCTCCGGGCGCGGTGAGGGACGTCCGGGAGCGTCATGCAAGGGTTGCGCGCACAGGCGGCAAAAGGGAGCGTGGCCAGGAATGCCCAGCCTGCCGAGAGGTCCCCCGGATC
The DNA here is from genome assembly GCA_009746045.1 of Mesostigma viride. Lineage (NCBI taxonomy): Eukaryota > Viridiplantae > Streptophyta > Mesostigmatophyceae > Mesostigmatales > Mesostigmataceae > Mesostigma > Mesostigma viride. The sequence continues at coordinate 879,708 of RPFO01000667.1, read as the reverse complement.
GCTCGTACCCTGCGATGCCGGTGGAGGGGCAGGGGCCGACCGAGGGGCCGCCCCGGACCGGGAGGCCGGTGCGGCCGCCGGGCCGCCGGGCAGGCCGTTCTGGGGGGTTTGGCGGCGGCACTGCCGCTCATGCTGGTACCGCCCGTGGATCGAAAAAATCCGCTGGCAATGGGCTGCCGGGCAGCGGTAGCAGTCCATGGCGCGCATGGCGGCCTCCGTGATGTGGGGGTGGGAAGCCCGAATGTGCACCAGCAACGAATTCCGGTTGGGCAGGCGCGCGCCACACGGGTCACCAAGGGGACCATCGACTTGGCAATAATGGAAGCCATCTGAGGGGGTGCGCCCACCCGGTTGGGCCGGCCCGGGTCGAGAGGGGGAGGGGTCGGGAGCACCCTCAGCCAGAGGAACTACAGCTGCAGCGGAACCCAGGGCGGGGCCGGCCGCCGGGCGGTCAGCAGGGCTCGTGGCAGCCGAGGACAAGACCGGCGCGGGGACGGCCCCCACGGCCGGGAGGGGGGCGCTGGAGGAGGCAGCCAAGCCGGCGCGCGACCCACGACCACGCACAGGGGAGGCAGGTGTCGGGGCAGGCGCGTGGGACTGGCGGCGCACGGACACGGGCGAGGGCCCCAGCGGGAGAACGCCAGGAGGCAAGGGGGAAAGGACCGCGGCCCGGCAAAGGGGGCAGGTGGCGGAGGTCGTGTGCAAGCTCGTGGCGATGCAAGCTTGATGGAAGACGTGGCCGCAAGCAGGGAGGCGGCAGAGACCGTCACCAGGGCGAGGCAGGTCCAAGCAGATGGGGCAGGAGGGGCCGCTGGCAGTGACATCCACCAAGTGGGCCGGCCCGTAGTGGGCGGGCGCCGCGTCCCACCCCAGCTCCCAGCTCGGCAGTCGGGCGATCTCATCGGCGGAGAGAAGACGGCGGCGCGGACCAGCAGGGTGCCAGACATGGGGGATGCCCGCAAGCTCGAGCACATCGTGCAAGATGGCGGGCACGGCCGCACCCGCGCTCAGCTCAAGAACACGCCCCCCCCCGCATCGTACAGAACCAGGTCGCCGGTGTGCACGGTGACAGGAGCCCCGAAGTCAACGCGCAGGCGGGCGGCTTGCGCTGGGGTGACCGCCGTAGTCAAGCGCCCGTGGGCCTGCGCAACAAGGCCGGCCGAGCCGGGCCCGGCAGAGGCAAGAAACGTGTGCAGCTGAGGGCGATCGAGCAAGGCGTGGTCGGTGGCCCCCCCAGCGAGATATGTCGCACGGGCGGCCTGCTGGGCCTGCACGGCAAGCCCTGTAGCAAAGAGCACCACCGCCTGCGCCACTTGAGCGTCCAGATTCAGGAGCCATTCTTGGCGCACCGCGGGCAGGCAATAGAAAATTAATACATTTCTTGTTTGTGGTCCATTGGAGTTCCTTCCCACCAAGAGAAACAATTATTTTACATTTTTGTGTGCTAGGCTTTATACGGACAGCCTATACCACACCTTCAAACTCAGTGCACATCATTATCAAGTTGGTTATTGTAGAACCATGCTGGGGGCCCAGCATACTCGAACACAAGGTGTTGCCGCTCTTAGCAGCGTGGGTGGGTGGGTGGGTGGGTGGGAGCTGAAAAGAGGCCTCCCTACGTCCCCTCACTACAATACGGTTCGTAGGAGACGCGAAATGAGTGAGAATGTTACCCGAGCGGTAACGAGGATTTGCACCGTTGATTTTAACATATGTTTCTTTTTTTGCGCCATTTGGCGAGCATCGACTGGAGCCTGAACCTAGCGGGGGGAATCGTGCGGGGGAATCTTGCGGGGGAATCTTGCGGGGAAAAATTCCGAACGTGATTTTAGCGAAGTCCTACTATACTTTGCTTGGTACACGGTACTACAGTTTCGTCACTGAAAATTTTCTGTAGTTGCGTTGGTTTTTCGTACGTTCCGCTGAAATTTTTGTGTTCAGTGCCCAGATCACAATTTGATCCGGGCGCAAAATGATTGGCTGTACGGTACGAACCAAAAACGAAATTTTAGTATCTAAGTTCCGCAGCGCTTGCTGAATTTGCCCCGGAAGCCCGGGGGCACTTTCCCCGCTGAAAAAGGTGTCCGCGGAAGCGTATTGTAGTGTACACCACTCTAAGTACTGACTATCATTCACATTGCGCCACGCAAGCCTGCCGGCTGGCGCAGGTACAATTAATTAATTAATTAATTAATTAATTAGACTCGTGCTCCCGTTGGGGAGTCACGGAGCATTAACCCCGATGGATGGATGGATGGATGGGTGCAAACAGTCCTACCGGTCTAATCTATCTACATTGGCTACATACTACATCTATCTAACAGCATTCTAACTACAACATCTATCTAGGCAGCCGCACGCTGCCCTAGGGGAGCTATCTGGCGTGCCTCCCCTGGGATTGCACACGGGGGCGCTTCCCCACCGGGGGGGGCTCGTTGTCCTCTATGACCTGGGCCCACTTGGCCTTGTCCATCATCTTCTTCCAAATCACGGAGAGGCCTAGGCCCCCCATGTCCTCTACTAGCTGTTCTTTGAAGGTGCGGGCCTTGCGGCGTCTAACATCACTGGGCCCAGCCCACGTCAGGAGGTGCCGGCCAGGCTGGGCTGGTCGCAGTCCTGCGGGGGGGCCACGTGAGGTGTCTACCTGGTTGGTGCGAGCTAGGTGCCCTACTAGCTGCAGGCGTCGTTGCTTAATGGTGCTGGTGATATAGGGCATGCCCTAGAGGCGCAGGTACAAGGTGTACTGACTGCCCATCACAGTTGCGCCACGCCTGGCGGCTGGCGCAGGTACAAGGTCTAGTGACGCTAAGTTAGAAGCTACCTAGGCCTGCACTCCGGAACCACACTCAGCCTCGGCACAAAAAGGGCCAGCCGGTGCAGTACCCTCGTGACAAGCGCTAGTCTTACGCTACCTACGGCAGGTCGGTCCCCTTTGAGCCCGTCCACACGTCATATATAAAATGAGCGAAGCTCAACAATTGCCTTGGAAAGTTTTTAAGGTAACTTGCTCAATAAATATATATAACTATTATATAGTAGTATATTATAATAGAACTATTGATGTACATAGAACTATTGCTGTTTGTGCCTACTAATTAGCTAAATAAGTGTAATCGATGCGACAACGAGGAGAAAAAAGCAAAAGATCTACCCTAGCCTAGGTTTACTACGTGAGGGTGTGTGGGTTTGGACCAATTTCCGAGGGGTCCTCGGCTTAACCCCGCAGACTTGCAGTTTCCAGCCTCCCCACCCACGGGGAGTGCAAAAGAATGCGTCACAGGCCTCCCACAGCCCTAGGCTAGTAGGCTTTGCAAGGGCAACCTTTAACAGCCCCCCCGGCCCCCCCGGCCCACCCAACCGGCGGACGAATCTGCTGACCGGACAATGTGGAAGTAAGTACTTGTGTGCCATGCTAACTCACAGAGGCATGTCACGAGATACTACACCAGCCTCATCAGAAATGCTGATGTGCTCGCCGGCTGGATGAGTAGGAAGCCGAAAGGGAACGCCGGGGGGTGACCCACGCAAAGCCAAGGAACGCGGGGAGGTGGTGGATGTCACGTGCTGAGGACTAATGGAGCCGCGGGGGTTCACCCACATGGAGCATTGCTGACATCTCCATGGTTTAGTCCCCCCGGGGGTTAATCTTGCCAAGGGTTGCAAGTCAAACAACTGGCAGTGGGGGGCCTACACACTTCATATGACCCCTTCCCAGCCCTCCACGTTGACAATGATGCCGCCCGTATGAACCGTGTTGTCGGCAACGCCATTGTCAGGAGCCACCTTGTCGACGCTGCGGTGGGCATGGGCTGACGAGTCCCACGCAGAAGGCGCCCGCGGTACTGCGTTGTACATGGTCAAAAAGCTCCCGCCCCCATTCTTATCCGGCTCCTTTCTCGCCTCTTCTCGTCTCGCAACTTCACTTTTCGCCTGTTCGCTTCTTGCCAGCTCGCTTCTTGCTCCACCAATCCTCCTCTGATCACTCCTG